>JAKCPI010026636.1:0-13760 GCA_023213315.1 Euborellia annulipes | reverse complement strand
AAATGAGCCAAAAAGTAACGAAAAATCAGGTGTGACAAGCACAGAACACAACGACCAGTCACACCAGATTTTTTATTTCATATTGAGTGAACAATAACACGTTTTTTTTTCTTAAATAATACTCAGGATTCGCAGGGACTTTGCAGCCAGGAGATTAAATAAAAAAAATCTTTTATTTAATTTTTATTTGCCGACGTTTCGGTCGCCAATCACGACCTCCACAAGGGCAATTATTGTCAATTATACACGATCTTAAATAATAAAAAACTAAATTCAGTATAAAAATAATGTGTCGTCCACATATGTGGATATATAACGTAACGCCTAAAAGTGACATAACAATTTAAAGTTTAATTTATAAAATTTTTTGAGTTTGAAAAGATGGGATGAGACTCGTATACCAAAAACAAAAAAAGGTCGAATGATTTGAGTCACGGGGAAATATTTACTAAAGAAAAAAAAACGTAAAATGATATCGATAAAGATCTGTGTCTCTAGGCTTAATGATGATGGAGTCATGAAAAAAACAAGACGATTGCAGCCAAATATTCTTTTATTTCACTTCTCGCCCCCTCACGAATGACGTTTCGGCCCGAGGTCTAGGCCATCTTCAGAGCCGGCTGGCAATATTCAAAAAGTGTGGAAATTTGTAACAACATTCAGCATGTGGTGCCCGCTCACAGCAAAACGTTGAGAAAAAACAAATTGACTATGTTTTGCTATGAGCAGATCACATGCTGAATGTTGTCGCTGTTGTTGCAAATATCCACACTTTGATTATTGCCAGCCGGCTCTGAAGATGGCCTAGACCTCGGGCCGAAACGTCAGCCGTGAAGGGGCGAGAAGTGAAATAAAAGAATATTTGGCTGCATTCGACTTGTTTTTTTTTTTCACGACTCCAACCAACATCATTAAAATGCTATGATGTTATATTGTACAGGAAATTTTATTCGGGGCGGGGAGGGGGGAAGTTCTATGTTGTGACATAATATTTGTAAGGGGGTTTGTTTGTATGTGACAGGAGGGGAAAGGGGACTAGAAAATCGTCAAAAAAGGAGTAACGTAGGGCCTAATATGTGGACGACGCCTAGGACATATAATTTTTTTTTATTTTTAGGATTTCCATTTATTTAATTCTTCTTCTTCTCTTATTTATATGGCTTATCGACAAGAACAAGGCCAGATAAAACTCCTTTCTCTCTAAGTTAAGAGCCAGAGGACCAGCAGTCTGTAGTCTCCTCCATCAACCTTTCATTAGAGAAGAGGACCAGAAGAGACAAGAGCTGCAGAGGCACCACCACAGGTATATTACTTTCTATGCCATTTATTTTCTAAGAACCAACCTGCTTAGGGAGGAGTAAAATGCCCCCCCCCCCCGCCCGACTCCCTATAACCCTGGAATGCCACCGATTCAAAGAGATCAATGGACTTAAACTTAGCCGAATCTTCCCAATTTTTCTGCCACATTTTAAGAATATCCCAAGGTCTGTCTCATGGCTCCCAATCGGCGGGTCCATTGGACCCTCGACTCAGAGTCCCCTTTCTATATTTGCAGTTGGCATTGCATTTGATGTGAGAAGTTGTCTCAGGCGATTGATAGGTATACCGCACAAGCCGTCCGTCTACTTAGCCCTTATTAGAGGTAACGGGATTCTTTTCGCATTTGAATATGAAATTAATATTCAGTGAACACCTCGATTCGATTTAACTAGTCAATTTTTTTAAATATTTGACTGTATCTTTAACTTAAAAAAAAAAAATTTCAAACCTGTATTTATCATCGTATTATCTAAATAGAATACATAGAATAACTAATGTCATCTATAGAATATTAAAATCTTTTTAATACCTTAATAAAATCAAAGTTGGCTGTATCGTGAAATTGGTCCACAATTTATATTTTTTCCATCCTCACCAGGGAACAAACTTGACCTTGATTCTCACTTGACCAAATTTTGCGAGTTCAAATCCATCTCATGCAGTTTTTTTTTTTTTCGTTCTTATTATTGTCAATTTCCTTTTATTTATATTAAATAAAAAATAATTTAAATAAATAAATGAATTAAAGGATATTAAAAATAAAAAAATTTAGCTTGAATAAAAATTCAAATTTTTTTTTTTTTTAGTGAGAAGTTATTTTTTGTTATTATGTTGGTTAGGGAGTGGCGGTCGTAAGCAAATGTTTCTATGTTCATTTTGTTAGAAAAAGAAATTCAACATTTGACATTTTTGATGTAATATTGTACATATGTTGCATATTTTAATTTGTTTTTGTTTTTATTATATTTTATAATTTTGAATTTAAACTATTTTTGAAAAAAATTAATAAAGGTTCGTTTTTACAAATCTTTTAATTAATATTTTAGAGAATTTACTGGGTACTCATACTTTTAAGTTCAAAAAATAATTGGAACAAGCTTGATTATATCTATTTAAAAAAAAGAAAATAATATTATATATATATTTTATAGGATGTATTATCCAGAGTTGCAAGCCGTCGTGATGGCAGCTGGCCGAGGCTCCCGGATGACAGAACTTTGCACTTCCAGGCCTAAAGCTCTATTACCTGTTGGAAATCAACCACTTCTCATGTTCCCTTTACTTCAACTCCATAAAGCTGGATTCAAAGGCAAGTATATGGATTTTGTTTGAAGAGACTAAGAGGATATGTTAACAAACAACTAAGAATAATGCATATAAATCCTTTTCTTCCTATCCACCTCCTTCTGGTGACAATTTTCTCCAAATTTCATCATTTTCTCTTCTCTAGACTCCTTATTTTTCTTCTTCATTTTAAAAACACTTTCATTATACTTCCCTCCCTAAAATTATACATAAGCCTAGTTTTTTTTTTTTTTTTTTTTTTTTTTTTTCATAAAAATAATTTTTGACTCAAAACAACCTTCAACTCAAAATTTTTATTTTTTAAGGAAAACCTCTTAATAATAAAAGTGAATGAATTTTTTTTTTTTTAGAGGCCATTCTCATCTGCTTAGAATCACAGAAGGCGGAATTCCAAACAGCTTTGGATTCTTTACAAATTCCATTAAATATCGATTTGGTTGGGATTCCAGCGAACGAAGATTGGGGAACCGCCGACTCCTTGCGATTCATTAAAGATCGAATTAAGGTGAAATTTATTTTTGAACAACTTCCTCCTAAAAAGGCAAGATCAAAGCACCATCGTTGTTTTTTTTTAATATAAATGAAAACTTGGGCTGTTGGAGCGTATCTTGAAAAAAACAAATAAATAATCACATGTTGGCTTTAAAATTGATATTAAATAGGAAGCAAACATTTTTGTATCAAAGGTAGAAAGAGGATTGGAGCCACACTTCAATTTAATTTTGATTCCAAAATCTTGAGCACTCTATCGGCGTTCAAACCGCGATTTCATCTCATTGGCAACCAACAGCATCATAAGGGGACTTTCCTTTCATCCCTTGCTTATTTTTAATATTAATTAATAATAAATTCCATTTTAATTAGGGCTTTAAATAACTTTACTAGTGGAAGAATATAAAAAATGGGGTCTCGAAATAAATTACGACAAAACCAAATATTTGGTATTCGGAGGCGACGGTAAAGGTCAAGATATTGAGGGCAATAAAATAAAAAGCGTTAAAAATTAAAATACCTCGGCGTCACACGGAAGAGATGACACAGACATCCATCATCACTGCATGTCTGCACCCAATAGGATGGGATAATAACATCTCAAAAAGAAATAAAAAACGCATTTTCAGATCTATTGACGAAAGTTGCGTATTAGATGGATCCGAAAGTTGGGTGGCGACTGAAAAGCTCCCAAGGAAACTAACAGCAATGGAGATGAACTTCTGGAGGAGGTGCTGCAAACTCACAAAAAGAGACAAAGGGAGAACTCAGAAATGCCATCATAAGACAAAAAATGAAGGTGCCCCAGCCAATAACGGAAAACATCGAAAGGAAACAGCTGGAATGGTATGGACACCTCATCAGAATGGAAGAAGCCAGAATCCCCCAGAAGCTCTAATGTGGGTTCCACCAGGAAGAAGAGGGCTGGATGGAGTGATGGCAGCCATCGAATCCAGGGATCTAAGGTGCGTTCAGCACACCAATTGAGCAAAACGCTCTTGGACAAAACGTTTTGCTCAATGCCAACGCGCACCGATTAGGCAAAATGTTTTGCCATTGAGCGTTGGCTTTGGACAAAAAGTTCAATGATGTCGAATCATGCTCAATTGTGTTTTGTCTCCTCGGTGTTCGTTGCCCCATAGAAAACCGTTGGAGAAACAGTTTTAGGCACGATTAGTCAAAAACGTTTTGTTCAAGACGTTGTTGCGACGGAGAGGTCTTGGACCGCGAGAGATGCGAGCAACGGCCCATTCAGCTGTAACCCGGGCGATGATGAAATGACTTTTTTTTATTTTCACAAATTCTTTATATCAATTCCCTGACAGAGATGCCCAGAGCTCCTCTACGGTACTTTCGAGGTGGCCGAATGATTGGGATCTCGACTCCAGGCCATTGATGGGTTTCTGCCCATCGGAGGAATTCAAGTTGCTGGTGAAGGCAATTCCGGCCTCGAAGGCGGGCATTTAAAAGAGAAAAGCTTTGTTCGAACACCTGACACATTTGGAAATGGATATCCCTAATCGCGAGAGATTTTTAACTATAAAATAATTGATATTTTTTTTTTCAGAATGACGTCTTAGTAATTTCTTGCGATTTGATTTCCAATTTAAATTTACGAGAATTTATTGATCTTTTTCGAAAGCATGAAGCAAGTCTCGTCGCTTGTTTTTTAAATGAATTATCAAACGAAATGTCGTCGGTTGCTCTACCGGGACCAAAAGTCAAACCAAAACCAGGTAAATAACCTCCCCCCCCCCCTCAACCCTTATTTTTTCCCTATTCTTTGCATCCATTACAGGCCTTAAAGCTTATTCCGCGTTTCTTTGTTCAATTCAAATTTTACTTGTCTGCCCAGTCAAAGCATTTTCTTGATTTCTTTTTAGAGAGAGATTTGGTTGGAATAGATCCTTCAACTTCTCGCTTGGTCTTCTTGGCCTCAGCATCCGATTTCGAGGAGCAACTCTCTTTGCCTCTTCCTTTATTGAAGAAGCATCAAAAAATGGAGATGCACAGCCGATTAGTCGATTCTCATTTATACATTTTAAGGAAATGGATTTGCGATTATTTATCCAACGAGAAGTAAGTTTGGAGAGGCTCAAATTGCTAATAATAATTAAACAAAATCCCTCCGTCCCAAATTAGTTGATACATTTAAATATTAAAATTTCTTCTGATTATTGATTGGTTCTGATGATTTTATAATTTTGTTTTAATATATCTCAGAGCATTCCAATAATTAATACGAAGGAGGTTTTTTAATGCAGGGCCGTTTTGTTATTATAAAGAAGCAAACCATTTTTGATTTTGCATTCTACATACTTTTTTCTACCTTTCTACATAATTGCCTTGCCTTAAAACTAAGTTTTGCTCTGATAGCCATTCAAGTTTGACACAATTTTGTAGAGCTCTCAGCTACAACTCTTGAGGAAATTCTAGTGATTGCGAATCTTCTTTCCTGGTGAATTTTAGCGTCACCGGCTGAAACGCAATCTCCCGAGACAACTTATCGTTGGCCTGAGCGAGATTCGCCCTGGTCGTTCTTGTTTTCCCCCACTACACTTCCCTTGAATGGCTATCAGAGCAGGCGGCAGATTTTATTCAAGTAGGCATACAAAACAAGACAAGGCAATTATGTAGAAAAATAGAAAAAAAAAAGTATGTAGAATGCAAAATGCAAAAAACAAAAGTAGTTTAAAAATATTAAGTTTGTTTGTTTCTTTATAACAAAACGTCCCTCGTGTTAGCTTGACTCCTTCAGGTTCATAATAATTGTAGAAGCAAATGCAATAAGGTTAATTTAAATATAAGAAATATAGCAACAAATTTGAATTCTTTTAAGTTTTATTTTTAATTTTAAGTGGGGGTTATTGAGGGTATAAAAAGAGTGCCAGAGAAAAGTTACAACGGGCCCGGAGCCAGATATGAGGGCACTAGGGGTTAATTTAATATAAAATTTCAACCTTTTCAGATCCTTCGCGACACTCAAAGGAGAATTACTGCCATATATTGTGAAAAAACAATTATTCAAGCCGAAGAGAATAAACACCGACGTTGAGCATTCATTGATTGGAGTCGACACCAAAAAAGGCAAGGCGATGATATTTTAACAAAACCCTCAACGAACAAAGGGAATTCTTGCCTTGTTGTCGATTTGCTCACTGACCAACTTTAATCTCGTTGAATAGGACAGGAGGCAGAGGCAGCAGCCAGTACCCAAATCTCACAACGTTCTCATTAAACTATCAGTTCCCCCCGAACATAAAGTTGCCTCTGTACGCCTTTTTGTCTACATATGGGTGAATACCCTTATATATAAATGTAATAATAACAACCATATGTATGTAATTGTGGTTTTGACGTGACAACGTCTTACAAATCATGTTAGAGGGGCTTGCACGAAAAAGTTTATCGGCTTGAATAACTGCTCTGTCTTAAGAGGTATAATTATGGGGGAGTATACGGTTAGAAAGAATCAGCTTTCAGCTAAAGATTTCACCATTTATTTTTTTCTATCGTTTTATTTACCGCGCTGCGGTAAATTCTAATTTGAAAGTTTAAACCCCCGTAGATTCCGAACGGCTAATCAGATCAGACTAAATGGGATGTCATTTGGTGCAGAAAGATAACCTCTAATAGAATAAATAAAAAATTCCGAGTACTTAACTCCAAAATTGGTTTTTTTCTCGAAAAACCTCATTTTTTAAGCATAAGTCGCCCTTAATGGATAAAAAAAAAACACACCTGTCATATATTGTTTCAATGAAAATGTTTGAACATGTTTATTTATGAAAACAAACTACTAGTAAAAAAAAAAATAAAAACAATACTTTCTCTCTTTATATTTCAATATAGGTAAGAGAAAAAATTTTTTTTGAAGTCAAGCAAAAGACGTTGTCACGTTAAAAGCCACCGGCTGTGTAGAAGACACAGCCAACACCTAATTTTTTTAACGTTATTAATAATCTTTTGTAGCCCTGTCACCCGATATGCTAGATCGAAACGTTGTGAGATTTTATTGGCTGCTGCTTCCTGTTCTAATCAAAACCCTCAATCACAGCGACTGATTATAATAGCGACATTAGACCTAAACAGCAGCCTCTCTGGTAGACCTTTTGTGTTCCCACTCAGGAACAGACAAGTCAAAGCATTCTGTCTTGACTTGTCTGGTTTTAAACCATCTATATTAGAATGCATCAGACAAAATTTCTAGACGTCTGAGGCGAGTTTCGTGTGTAACTTGCAAGCTGATTTTTTTTTAATCCGGAACGTCATCAAAGAAATTTTCTACTCTAAGGATAATTTCTTATTTTTTCCAGATATCCTCGCGTCTACCGACGATTCTCAAATTAGAATCCACATCTCTAATTTATCTTGCTACTCTCGTGGTCGAGATCCTCACGAATTGCGGGATTCCGTTCGTTGTTTTGCCTATCGACCGCCACGTGGAGAATCCAACGCTTTCCGGACAAACTCGCTTGCCTCGTATTGCTACGCAAATAAAATTGTAAACACAGGCATCAATTAACTACGCTATTCGCCCTTAGGGCAGGTTTCTTCATCCATGGTCAAGTAGCTGAAGAAACTCTAAATTCAGGGGGAATTGATATTTTAATAAGAATAATTACTCGGAAAATTAATTCTGAGAAATGGAATTAATACAATTCAAACAATGCAAATTAACCAAATAATTAAGTATTGTTGTAATTTTTCACTATAAATAAACAACGCCTGCCCTCGGGCTTGGTGTAGGTGTTAGAGTGCTGGCTCTTGTATACTAAGGGTCGCGGGTTCGGATCCCAGGCAGCCCGATGATTTTATTTTAGCCATTTGGATACCAAATCTTATATGGCCTGAGTTGCCGAAAAGACTGAAAAGCCGAAAGACTGTGAATGTGAAAAAAGTGTGAGTGTTTAAAAAAAACGCTTTATTTTGTGCGCAGATTCTTTCAAACCTCTTAATAATTTAACTTTAAAAAAATAATTCTCAAACCCACCTAAATAATTTATATATTAAATGGCGACTGAAAAGAACTTGAAAAAAATTACTAAACGGATATTAAAAGGGAAAATTACTCGGCTAATTATGATAATTAATGAATTATTTTCCTTTTGATTCAACTTCATTTAATAAACTAACAAGATGATGAGATGTGGTATGTATATTTTAAATAAGTTTTAGGGTTTCTTTACGGTATTGCAAGGCTTAATCAACCAATAACTTGACGATGAATGAAGAAGCCGGTCCTTAGATAGGAGGATTAATTTAATTCGACTTTTGTTCCTAGGCAAGTTCCCTCATCTCTTGCGATGCAGCCCCGGCGATTCACCCAGGAAGCAGCATGCAATGCACTCAGTTCTGCGACGAGAGCCGAGTTGGCGACCGAGCGATCGTCGAGGCGCGCACTTCGCTGACGCGAACTCACATTGGACAAGGATCTCAAGTGCAAAGCAAAACACGTTTGCAAGATTGCGTCGTTATGGCTAATGTGATCATAGAGCAAGGGTAAATATAACATCTAAAGGATTAGGGATCGTCTCAAATAAAGAAATGGCAATTTTAACAAAAAAAAAAACGGGTTTAAAAAAGCTCTGAGCAGCGCTCTCGCCTACGCTATTTTCTACGCCTTTCAGCCCCACACATTTCTTCCTTTTTGTTTTTTATCCAATGTCTCAAAGCTAACAATATTTTGTTTTCCCCTTTTCAGATGTACTTTGATTAATTGTATTCTTTGTGATAATTGCCGGATAGGATCGAAAACTTCGCTCAAAGATTGTTTGGTTGGAAGCAACTTCCACGTCCCGCCTGACTGTGAGTGGAAATATTTTTAATTCTGTGCTTTAATTTATTATTGCAATTGACGGGTTGTGATTAGAAAATCTTTTCTTTTGCATTTCCGTAAATTCTTTTTTATTTTTAAGTGAATTCAAATTCAAATCTCTTTTATTTTTTATTAATGACTTTTCTAATTTTATTTTGCAGCCAATCATCAAAATGAAGTTTTAACTGATTTAGATAGATTAATGGAGATTTAATTTTGTTTGCTTTAAATAAATTATTTACCTTGATTAAAAAATGTTTTTTTTTTTTTATGCCCTCTTACTCCTTCCTACCTTTACTCTTAAATTTATTTAAGAACTTAAAAAGTATTCCATAACTTATTATGTAAAAAGTATTCCATAACTTATTATGTATTTACAAGGAATATAATAGCCAAATTTGGCGCAGGGCCTGAGGGGGGCATACGCCCCCTGGATGCCTCCTCAGTCAGCTTGAAACCAAAGTCGGGGAAGGATATTTTACTTTCTCTTGCCTATGTATATATGTAATATATATATAGAGAGAAAGTATTGGATTCATGTCAAAAATTCGATGTCGAGATTTTGATGGATCTTCACGTTTTGAGGTCCCCTGAATCCAAAAAAGTGGTTTTCGCGACATGGTCTGTCTGTCTGTGTGTCTGTGTGTGTTCAATTTTAAGCATGAAGGAATTGAGCTACGAGGTTGAAATTCTATATTTAACTTAAACACCCCCGGGACCGGAAAATAAGCTTTTAATCAAAATCGGCCAAAGATTACTAGTACTTTACTGATGTACTTTTTCAGTTTTTTTTCGATTTTCTCAAAATTTGCTCCAACGATTTTTTTTAAAATTCAAAAATCAATTATTTTTTAGATGCTCTTTAAAATGTATATTCTCATTTTGCGATTGAAATCTTCTGAAGACCACTTTACTCTTGTATTCATAGGGAAGGATAGGGAGAAATGGTTGCCATGGTAACAAAATATAAATATTTTCCCATACTTATAAATTTTACATCTTGAATTCAATTGTACCCTACTGTCGGAAACTAAATACATGTCGACACGAAAAATCTGGTGTGACAAGCACAGTGCACAACTTTCGATTACCGAAGGTAAGAGAAAGTTGTGTGCTGTGCGCCAGTCACACCAGATTTTTTTTTTTAAACCTTCACACTTTTTTCTCATTCACACTCACACTCACACACACTGCCTTTTCGGCAACTCAGGCCATATAAGACTTTTACGATAACCGTTATTGATTTAATATACATATATGGGGTCCAGGCATTCTTATTTAAGCCATTTGGTATCCAATTGGAGGATATATTTATAAATTTGTTTTTTTTTTTTTTTTTTTTTTAAACAATAAATGATTTAAAAATAAAAAATCTGGTGACCAAATGGCTTAAATAAGAATGCCTGGACCCCATATATGTATATTTATTAATAACGGATATCGTAAAAAGTCTTATATGGCCTGAGTTGCCGAAAAGACTGTGTGAATGTGTGTGTGAGTGTGAGTGTGAATGAGAAAAAAAGTGTGAATGTTTAAAAAAAAAAAAAAAAAAAAAAAAAAAAAAAAAAAATCTGGTGTGACCAGTCGCACAGGATTTTTTGTGTCGAGATATATTTAGTTTCCGTTGATTCGTATATTAAAATTCACTAGCGGATGGCGTCTCGAAATATGACTAAGAGTTGTCCAGATAAATGTATTTTAATTAATTTTGAACGAAAATATAATAATATAATGGGGGCCTTTAGAAGAAGAAAAAACTTTTTCCCCGCGCTGGTTTTCAATTTCCCTCCTTTTTGCCTTGGCTATTTAAATCTGATTTAAATTCCCTGGTTCAAGTTTACCAAAATATATTAATTAAAATATAATTTTATTCATTAAAATTTGGACAAGATATTTCCGAGTTTAGAAAAATAAAATAATTTTAATTCATTTTAAGAAAAAAAAAAAAAAAAAATTTCTTTTATTTGTAAATCGTAGAATTTAGAGGTTAGAATCTTAAATGTCATGTTTTCGTTCTTTATTTATTTCTTTAAAATAAAATAAAACTTTTTATAAAATATCTGCCCTTATTTTTAAATAAATTAATAAAATACGAATTTTAAAATTCAATGAAACGCCAAATTCCTTTTCAAATGGATTCAAATCCAAATTTATCCAAAGGTTAGTCGACTTTCTTAAAATAAAATAAATATTTAAAAAAAAAGCAAATTTCTATTTTAGTTGCTCGGGTGGAAAGCAATTTGTCTTCAATGGAATTAATAAATCCTTATCGAGTCACAAAACATCAAAGGGAAGATCTCGTGGAATTAGCGAAGGAAATCGCCAAGGTGAAATTAAAAGAAAGAAAAATCAATTTTTAAATCTCAAATGTATATTTTTTATTTGCAATTTGCAGGCCGACAATTTCGTTGTCTACAACACATGCGGGAAATTGGAAGTGATTTCTCAGCAAATGAACTTTTTAAAAGAGCAAGCCAAATCAATTCTGAACGAAGCAAAGAAAAGCTTAGATTTAAATCACGCAGCTTGTAATTTCGTTAAAAAGCCAGGGCATGTTTATTATTTGTACCAGCGGCAATCTGGACAAAAAATATTTCTCTATGCTCTCACCTCAAGTAAGTTTTGATTTCTTTTATATATATATGCCCATAAAAACGCAAAATCAATTAAAAAGCATATTCATTCCGATTCGTCATCATGAATGTTGTATTCAGGAAAAATATACAGTTGGTGTTAAATTAAAGTTCAAACTCTTTAGCACTAAATTATAGTCAAAAGTTCATTCAAAGGGAATAACAAATTATGTGATGAGACTGAATTTAATAAGGCTGAAAGCACACAGATTGAGCAAAAACCCTTTTCGACAAAACGTTGAATGTCCAATTGTGATTGTCACAGATGCGACTTTTAAAACCACAGTTAAACCGAATTCCTCTTACTTTTACTAGAGAGGTGCTGATATAAGTTCCCCTGCCATAAAATAATCCTAGGCTTTTAAAGATCAGAATTTTTGTTGTCCTTCCAATGTATCAGTTATTGTTGAAGGATATGGCAGCCAAAAAATAAAACACTCTCGATCCTCTGTGCAAGTCGAGCGTTTCGGGCAAAATTGTCCATGAACAATTCTATTGAGAGCGAATCAAGTCCAGGGCCGGATTGGCCGAGATCGGGAAAAATATTGAATATTTGTCTTTGAGGGGCCCTCGGGATTCAGGGATCAACGGTATTTTAAAAATATTTTTGGGTATGGAGGAGGGAGATATTCAAAAATGAGTTTGCCCCCCCCTCCCAGGAAAAAATTCAATATACACCTCTGGTACTCTGGTACAAAATGTCCCTGGCGCAGATAAATTATAAATTGTGGAGTTTTAAAAAATAGGAAAGACACTTTCATATCATCTAAGATTGTGGCACCATCTAGCGGCGAGAGTTCGAACTAACTAAGAACAAGCTCGTATGATTTGATTCTCTTATGCACGCGACAATCAAGTTCCAAGAATACCTTGCTTCCAAGTATAATTAATATTCTTAGAAATCTATTTTCATAACGAATTATTAAAATAATAGAAGACATTTATATAATAAAAAAATGTACCAAATGGCTTAAATAAGAATGCTTGGACCCCAAATAAATATATATTATTAATACTAGTATCGTTTAAAGTCTTAAATGCCCTAAATTGCCGAAAAGACTGTGTGCATGTGTGTGTGAATGGGAAAAATGTGTGAACAAAAAAAAAAAAGAAATAGGATTTTTATCAAATACAAATTTATATGGTAGAAAATGTTAGGTTACACAATTGTACAAGAGAATAGAGAGAGAATTAAATAAAATATTTTAATTACCATTAATAATAATCCCGAGTCGACCCCGCAGTGAGAGACGAAGACGAAGGAAGATGTCGACCATTAAAATTAATAATCCATTATCCAAGGGCACTAATTAAAACACTGATGAACACTAATAATCACAAAATAAAAAAGAAACTTTTAATAAAAAACGCGAATGTGCAGTGAATGGATGGCGCGCGAAAAGCCAACTGACTGGAGATGGCGTCACTTTCGCCTTCTCCTTTAGAAAAGGAGGGGTTGAAAAAGGAGTGGGGGAGATGGCGCGGAGAATGAAGGCATCTTTTCAATCTGGTCTGATGTTGCACAACTGCACACATTCTGTTAGCCTCGATAATTGAGAGTTGTGCATATATTTAGTTCTGCGCAGTATTAGAATCAGGGAGGTAAAAAATTTATAAACATCAAGCAAAAAAAAAAAAAAATTAGATTAAAAAAAAAAAATATTGAAAATGTCTTCGAGAGAGCCCGGGGCTTTCGGGGTTTTTAAAATATTTTTGTGTGTGGAAAAAAGGGAGATATTTAAAAAATGAGTTCCCCCCCCCCCGAAAATGTTTATTCTGGTTCAAAATATATATAGGCGCCCTCTTCAATTGGCAAAATTCGGAGACTTTAATTGCCACAGTCTAATCCAGTTAGTCAAAGAACAGTTTTGAAGTTAAATTTTTGTATATTATTTAATTTTTTCTTTTCGCCCCCTGGACCTCCCGCCTGCGGCGGACCCTCGCCCATAACGTTCTCTAACATATAAGACTGCAAGGTTGCGTTTCCAAAAATCCAGCGGGAAGTTGGTCACAGATCGCGTCGGACGGACAGACGGACACTCCGCGTTTATAATATACAGATATATATAATAAATCTATAGAAGAGGCCCTTGTGCTAGAATTTTCCCGGGCCGCTGAGACTTCCCCAATCCGGCCCCTGTAATTTTGCATAGTTCGTCACATCTGATTCCACTACGTATTCTACATAAGTA
>JAKCPI010026635.1:0-14738 GCA_023213315.1 Euborellia annulipes | reverse complement strand
AAATTGTATTATTAGACAATAATAAAATAATTATATAATTTCCATTCTTGATTAAACAATGCAAAATTTAAGTCAAAGGGAACAGACGGACACTCTTTGATTCCTCTCATAGAATTCAATTCTGTTAACGATAGGTCCCCATGTCAAAACCGAAAATAAATATATATATTTATTTATATAAAAAAAATCAGCCAGCCTCCCTTCGAAGGACAAATGACAGATTGACAGCTGCTGGCGACGAACGAACTGAACGATGAAGAGGAAATGAAAGTCAAATGTCATTGATTTCAAACAAAGGTGAGTGGGGATGGAAGGGGGGAGGGTGTATTTATCTCTCTTTTGTATTCTCTACTTGTAGTATTGAAAGAGAATTTTTTTTTTTTTTTTAAATAAATACAATAAAGTTAAAAAGCTGCTATAAAAGTCTGATCAATTAAAAGGGACTTTTCTATTATACTCGTGGAATAATAACACCCAACGAGATGATCGTCACCTCGCCCAAAAAAAATGTTTTTTTTATTTTTTTTTAAGTAGAAAAAATAAATAAATAAGTTTATTACGACCTGCTTAGAGGCACCAGTCCTCGGTGGCTAGGTCCAACAAAAACAAGTTTGGAAGCTAAGGGTAACTAAATATATCTCGACACAAAAAATCTGGTGTGACAAGCACAGTCTCTTGCTCTGCGAAGGGTAAGAGAAAGTTGTGTGCGGTGTGACCAGTCACACCAGATTTGTGAAGCTTGGTGTAAACCCCATTCCGCCACGGGGTCTCGTCAAATGACTATAATATTTTTATATCAGGATGTGATATATGGGCAGCCAAGGCGAAAAATCTATTTTTTGTCGACGTTTCGAGTGCCGATCCCACTCTTCATCAGGACAAAAATGATGTCAACTAACCTGACATCATTTTTCTCCTGATGAAAAGTGGGATCGGCACTCAAAACGTCGACAAAGAATACTTTTATTTTAATTTTTGCCTCGGCTGTACATATACCACATCCTGATATCATAATATCCAGCCAGTCACGAAACAACTAGATATAATCTATATACCCGGTATCATGGGCGTATATAGAAATTTTTCGGGGGGGGGGGGGGCGGATCTCAGAAATTTTTGAACATTTCGCGGAACCCAAAATTTTCTCCCATCTGAAAAAATATTTTACCTTTTTTTTAGAGACGCTAAATTTTTTCACCCGGTGAACCGAAAATTTTTTCGTGTGCCACCCGCGAAACATTTACATTTTCTCTTTTGCGGAACCCGAAATTTTTCCCGTGTGACCCGTCCGTGGAACCAAAATTTTCGTCATGTACCGTTCCCAGAACATTTCCTCTTTTTGGAACCTTCATTTTCGCGCTAGGGGGGGCGAGCCCCCTCGGCCTCCCCCTTATATACGCCCCGCCGGGTATATATAATTCGCTAATGTCCGTCTGTCTGTCTGTCCGTCACGATCTATTTGGACAACTTCCCGTTGGAATTTTTAAATGAAATTTTATATACATAAAGAGGGCCTTCTAGTGAATACAGGAAAATTATATTCATCCCGAAATTCCTATAACTTTTTGAGTTATTAATTCCTAAAGCTACGACGAGGGTCCGCCGCATGCGGGTGCCGCAGTTGATATTTTAAGATATAACAAAATTTAAAGCGAAAATTTCAGAATCATTTTGAATAACTCGACAGTTGTGTGATATCTTTATTCCCATCAGATGTTCTTTTTTTATTTTTATGTTTTAAATAATAGAATAATAAATAGCATATGCAGACAGACAGACAGACATTTGCTTTAAAATGAGTTAAAGTTTTCTTTCTATCTCTCTCTCTTTTTTGCCTGGACAAACAAATCTAAGAAAAGTTGTTTATCTTCACAAATGTTGTATAATAATAACAAACTCTCTCTACACACACACACTCTTCTTTTTTTTTTTTTATACGTCACAAATTTTTATCTTTATAGGGGAGAAAAAAAAAATTTAATAAAACCAAAAAGATATTTGATCTCTCTCTCTCTCTCTCTCTCTCTCTCTCTCTCTCTCTCTCTTTCATATAATAATAACTTAATAAGAGATGAGAGAAAATAATATCATTATAACCTCCTCCCACTCACGAGTGTAATATAATGAAAATTTTACAATTTTATTTTTTTACCTTTATTCATTAGGCAAAAAAAATTGGCGTGAATGGTTGCTGTGCCTTTGGTAAGAGAAAGTTCTGTTCTCTGCTTGTCACACCAGATTTTTTCCTGTCGACATTTGGACCCTGTTACGCAATTGTGTGTCAAGCGCCAGGTACCGAGATTTGAGAAAATTAACATTAAAGTTTTTCTGATTTAAATTGTTTTGATTAGATTAT
The DNA here is from genome assembly GCA_023213315.1 of Euborellia annulipes. Classification (NCBI taxonomy): domain Eukaryota; kingdom Metazoa; phylum Arthropoda; class Insecta; order Dermaptera; family Anisolabididae; genus Euborellia; species Euborellia annulipes. The sequence continues at coordinate 12,382 of JAKCPI010026635.1, read as the reverse complement.
ATATCATTTTTTTTTTTGTCAATTGTGCAAGTAAATACTGTAATTCTGGCAGATATTCATAAATTATCTCTAAAAATACGACTAATTTAGAGAAAAACAATAAAATATAAAAAATTATTTTTGCAAAATTCTATAAGTCCAATTTGCAATTTGCAAAAATGCTTCAAATTACATTAATAAATTTTAAATAGTATTAATATTTTAAAATTAAATACAAAGTGATAACAAAATTTTCTCATCAATTAATTCCTGAATGGAAACCGTAAATCAAAGTTATAATAATGGAATCGACTTAATATTATTTATTTCGTTGTCTTTTCGAAATCGCATTGATGTGATGTTCATCTTCATTATCAGGAATAATATCTAAAAATTAAATTAAATTAAATTAAATTTTGACATCCTCGAATTGAGACAACAATTTTGTAGGTTATGAAATACTTGTATTAAATTTCAACAACTAGAATATAATATTGTATATATATTTGAAATAAATTAAATACTACTAAACAATAGTTATGCTGGTGTTCATAATTGAAAATACTTAAACGCAGCAATTAATATCTCAAACGTATAGTTGTTTACGATATCTTGACGCATAAATGCAAAATGAAAATTCTGCATTGAAATTTTGTAAAAAGAATTTTAAGCTTTTACATTAAATGTAAATTTTTTTAGGACATATTTCATAAAAAATATTATTAATTATAGCATTTGCAACAATATTCCGTGCTTAACTCAATTTTGAATTTTTTTTGGCGCTTGACACACTAATGCATAACAGGGTTCATATCAGAATTCAAGATATAAAATTTATAAACATGGAGAATATTTATATTTTGTTACCATGGCAACCATTTCTCCTATCTTTCCATTGAAGTATGGAACAAGAGTAAAGTGTGCTTCAACAGATTTTAATTGCATAATGAGAATAAACGTTTTGAAAAGCATCTAAAAAATAATTGATATTTGAATTTTAATCAAAATCGTTTAAGCGAATTTTGAGAAACTCGAAAAAAATTAAAAAGTACATCAGTAAAGTACTAGTACTCTTTGGCCGATTTTGTTCAAAAGCTTCGTGTCACGTCCCATGGGGGTACCTAACTTAAATATAAAATTTCAAGCAACACTCAATACACTGTGAATTAGCCAGATAATATATCGTTAAAGAAAAAGACCATTTGCGAGATGAATTTGTGTTTTGATTGGGCGAAATTGCGCCCGCTGGACTCTAACCAGGACCTCTACGCCCTTACGGCGTGTTGGTGGCCTACCTCCTAGGCGGCCGTGTTTCTTCGTGCATGAAAGCACCTCGGGTAAATAAACGGTTGGAATTTCAAATAACAATAATGTTACTTGGAGAGATGACGAAAGGGGCTGGGATTTGACGAATCTCTCAGACCGATCTGGGGATCAGATCAGATCAGCCATCCCCAAGGGAGTAGAGAGGTGGAGCGATTCTCTCGTCCAAAAAGGGAATCGGGTTGCTGACCCTTGAATCCAGCGTGTATATTAAAATCCATATTATGTTTCTTATTTTTAAAAATCTGGTGTGAGTGGTCGCACTAAACTAAAATTTCTCTTACCTTTGGTAAAAGAAAGTTAGTTGTCTTCTGTACTTGTCACACCAGATTTTTCCTGTCGACATATATTTAATTTCCGCCGATATATTGGAATAAAAGATATAAAATTTATAAATATGGGAAGCCCTCGGGGCTTGGTGTAGAGGTTAGCGTGCTAACCTCGTACTCTCTTAAAACGAATTAGTAGAATTTATACTTATTCAAACAGTAGGTAAGAAAATTACACCAAATTTAGTCATTTTGAGTAGAATCTACTAATATATTTAGTAAATTTATTGGTTACTTTTAGATTAGTTATTTTTTACTAATTCAAAAAGTAGTTCATTCAATTCCGGCTGTCTGAGAAGCCAACATGGCCGACCAGCTGTTTGATCGGTTCCTTAATAAAGACATTTTTGGCAATATAAGGCTTTATTTAAGTTATAATAATACAAATAAATAATAATATTGAGATAACTTGTATTTTTTGTTAAAAATTGCAGGAAATATATGTTAAGTCAAAACAAATAGATTCCAAATTTTTTTAAATTAATAAAATATTATTTTTTAAATAGTCAATTAAGAAATATTTTTACTTAAAAGTTAGTAAATATATTTCTTGCTATAACGATAATTAGTTTTATTAAGTTTATTTAGAAATAAATTGCTGGGAAGGAATATAGTAACATTCAAGTAAAAAGCATTGTTAACATAAGCGACATACTTATATAGCAAATAACAGAGAAGTAATAGTAAGTCAAGTTTAAGTGGGTTCGGCTAGAACTCGAGTCAGTAAACACAAGTTAATGTCCCGGTGTCATCGCACCTTATTTCACATATCTTAAACGTTTCTTTTTTTTGGTCATATTTTTTTAAAAATTCACTTATTCAATTAGTGAATTTTTCATATTAATAATTTTTACTAATTGAAAAAGTGGATATCCACTATTTACGGGTGGTCTACTTTGTACATCTTAAAAAAGTGACTATACACTATGAATTAGTAGTTTTTTACTAATTCGTTTTTAGAGAGTATACCAAAAGTCGCGGGTTCGGACCCCAGGCAGTCCGATGATTTTATTTAAGCCATTTGGATACCAAATGGCTTAAATAAGAATGCCTGGACCCCTAATATGTATATTAATCTCTATAACGGATATCGTCAAAGTCTTAAATGGCCTAAGTTGCCGAAAAGACAGCGTGAATGTGAGTGTGAGAGTGAATGAGAAAAAAGTGTGAATGTTAAAAAAAAAAAAAAATTTGAGAGCAAAACAAGAATATATATTTTAAAGAGTATCTAAAAAATAATTGATTTTTGAATTACATATTCAAAATCGTTAGAGCAAATTTTGAGAAAATCGCAAAAAACTGAAAAAGTGCATCAGTAAAGTACTAGTACTTTTGGGTCGGTTTTGTTCAAAAGCTTCGTGTCACGTCCCATGGGGGTGCCTAACTTAAATATACAATTTCAACCTCCTAGCTTTTTTCGTTTTTGAGATATTTTGTTCACAGACAGACACACAGACACACAGACAGACAGACAGAGCATGTCGCGAAAACCACTTTTTTAGATTCAGGGGACCTCGAAACGTGTATATCCATCAAAATCTCGATGACATGATCTCAATACTTTCTCTCTATATACATTAACATATATATAGAGGTAAGAGAAAATAAAAATCAAAAGCATTAATATATAAGAGTTATACCCTATAATAAGGACAATTTCCAACCGAAACGCCCAGACTAAATTTTGATTGATAGTCAGAGAGAAAGGAGTAGCCAGGTAGGATAGCTAAATTCCACGAATTCTTTTTCGCCACCATATAAGATTACATTCCAATTTTTTTTTTTTAAACAAATATGACAAATTCTCAATCTCCTTTTCTCTTTGGCTCAGATGCCAAGAATAACACGGGGAGCGATTTTTAATGCCACGTCAAATTATTTAAATTAGAGAGAGCGAGGTCACTTGGTGAATTGAGTAGGGAGTGAAAAAAAAAAGGGAAAAAGGGGCAGGGAGCTCAGGGGTGGGTTTTTAATTGCTACCTCTGAAGTATATGTGCAAAAAGATCTGAATTAACAGAGTATAAGTGTGTTAACAAATCTGGTGTGACTGGTCGCATCAAATTTCGTGAATTGAGATATATTTAGTTTTCCAAAGCACCTTAGTTAAATTGACCACTTACATTTCATAAGTAAAAAGTAAAAAAGTCAATTGATTCAAAATTTCTATATACTCTGTGTATTTTAAATGTTGACTGCTTTAAATAAACTATGGTTTATTTTTCAAAATTTTAATCTCATATTTGGACATATTATACACAATAGAGCATAGGCGTAGCCTGGGTTTAGGGGTTCAAACCCCCCCCCCCATGGGACCCAAGTCATGACTAGATACTTAATAGAAATTATATTTCATATAGGGTAAGAGAAAGTAAAATATAATAATTTACTCTAGCTAAAAAAAAACAAGCCAAAATGATTTATAAATACCCTAAAATAATCTTAAATTTTTGAAAAAAATTTCTTGATTCCCCCCCCCATCAAAAATTTCTGGCTACGCCAATGCAATAGAGAATCCTAAATAAATACAAAATTTCATAAGAATTGGAAAAAAAATTTTTAAAATGTGTAAAAAAATTCCAAAGGGAAATTGAATCGAAATTAATATGGTAAATCCCCATATGGGGATTTAACATTGGTTCTATGGAAGGAAGAGCCGTAAAGTGAATTTGAAAAAATAATGCATCATTAAAGTGTACTTGAAACAATTTTCACTCAGAAAGTGCAAAATAATTGATTTATGAACCAAAAACGAAAAAGACTGAAAAAAATCTGATGTGAGTAGTCCAGTTGTCTAGATTTTTTGTATCGACATATATTTACTTTTCGATAGTAAGTTTTCACATAGTCTTTTCGGCAACTTAGGCCATTTAAGAATTTTGACGATAACCGTTATTATTTATACAATCTATTGGGGGTCCAGGCATTCTTATTTAAGCCATCTGGTATCCAAATGGCTTAAATAAAATCATCGGACTGCCTGGGGTCCGAGCCCGTGACTTTTGATATAGGAGGTAGGCACGCTACCTACTACTCCAAGCCCGGGGGCCGATAGTAAGCTACAGAACAATCGAATTTCAAGATAAACATGAGAAAATATTTCTATTGTGTTATCATGGCATCCATTTCTCCTATCTTTCTTATGAAGTACAAGAGTAAAGTGTGCTTCAAACAATTTGAAGAGCAAAATGAAAATATATATTTTAAAGAGCATCTAAAAAATAATTGATTTTATACTATTTGAACATATTTCAAAAAAAAAAAAAAACATTCACACTTTTTTCTCATTCACACTCACATTCACACACACATTCACACAGTCTTTTCGGCAACTGAGGCCATTTAAGACTTTTTACGATAATCAGTATGTTTAATATATCAATTGTGGGGTCCAGGCATTTTTATTTATTTGAACATATTAAATTATTTTAATTTTCTTTTTTTGCTCCCCCCCCCCTGATTCAAATTTGTTCCGGCGCCCTTGTATACATCGATAAGAGAAAGTAAAAAACACCTTGTATTAATGTTTTTACTAAATAATAATTTAGCATATAGATTAAAAGATTTTTTTTTTTTTTTTTTTTTTTTAATAAAAATCGAATAATTTAGCCAGAACCTTCTTCGTTGATATATAAATAAATAATCGTTAGTCAAATTAGAATTGATTGGCTGACAAAGAGAGAGAGAGAGAGAGAGAGGGCATTAATCGTCATCTATTTCTACTATAATAACAGAGGTCATCATACAAACAAACAAAAATCTGGTGTGACTAACGACAGTAGTGCATTCAGAAATGCAACTCTCAATTTTGAGAGAATCCTTTTTGGGTGATGTGATTTGCATCTTTCAAATGGGTTATCAAATTTATTCTTTTTATTTGGTCTTGATTTTGAATTCGAAAATTAAAAATCTGGCGTGACTGGTCGCACAGCACACAATTTCGGTAATCGAAAGTTGTGTTCTGTGCTTGTCACACCAGTTTTTTTGTTTCGACATATATTTAGTTTCCGCCGTTTTTTTTTTTTTTTTTAACATTGACATTTTTTACTTTCTCGTATAGAGAAAGTATTGTAATCGTAAAAAAAATTCGACTTCGAGATTTTGATGTTTCTCCACGTTTTCGACCTCCCTGAGTCCAAAAATACCATTTTGGGCATTATGTCTGTGTGTCTGTGTGTGTGAACACGATTGCTTAAAAACCAAAGCAGCTAGATCAATGAAATTTGGTATATCCTTACACTAAAATTGTAGATTTCTATCAACTTTTTGGACTAAATACGTCACTTGGAAGTAGTACTTTACTTAAAAAGTTTTTTCAAAAATTTTGAAATTTTCAATTTCTTTGTTATATTATGATAAAATACTCTATTTTAAAAAGTTTTTATTCTTTGACATTTTTTCGAAAACTGAATGGTTTTTGAAATAATCAAAGAAGAAAAGACATTTTTCGTTAATTTTGGAAAGAAAAATCAAAACAAAATCATACAGGTGTCATCAAAAAACATGTAAATATAAACAAATGAATTTGTGAAACAATAGTTCGGGCGGCTTTAAGCGGAGAACATCATACACCCTACAAATTGTTCCCGCAGAGAGAATCCTATTTGTAAACTTCTCTGTCTTACAAGGATAAATGCTGGCTGATGAAATTAAGAAGAGAGGGCCTGCACTTAAATTCCAAGCCTTAGAAGTCTGGAGATGAGGTGCGATGCAGTTTGTGCAACTTAAAGGATAGAGAAGCCACAATCCATTTAGTTGCAATTTGCCCGATTCTAAATAATAAAGTGGCTGGGTCGTTCGGAGCTGGCAAAGGACGAACTCATTAGTATCCTGGACGGCGCAAACTGGATGGGCGTTGCGAGGTATGCGGCAGAGGCCTGGGCATACCGCTGGGCCTCAGTCCAGGAATTCAACTTTTGAGAATGCCATATCTCTCGAAGAAAATTGCAAACGGTCTTTGATTGGAAGACCATGCAAATAACACACATATTACATATTTATTCATGTTGTTTAGTTTATTCATTCATGTTTTTATTACATATATACATTAGGGGTATGACTTTTCGACTTTTTTTTTTAAAAAAGATTTCCTGTATCACGACCCAATGAACTTTTGCCTATTAATGACTATAATGACGTTTATTCCATGAAACTATTAAAAAAGGTCACGCACAAACCACTTTGAAATTTTAGGTTGAATAGTCGCAGTCTTGTATAAGCTGGTATATAAGGGAGGTGTTCAAAGAGAGTAGTTGAGTTTTAATTAGCTTAATTTGCTTAATTTGGTGTCAATTATAACTTTCAGAACCCTCTAGAAAATCCTGGGGGAGGGGGGGGTAAGGGAACCTCTGGGAAGGGGTAAGCCAAAATCATAGCTATATATTTTATTTTTCTAATAAAGATTTAATGATAAATTATATCAATTCTATTTATAAAAGCAAATTTTAGTATTTTTTTATTATTCTAAATAAAAGCAGGCGATGATCGGCTGCAGCAAATTTTCGAAGAGAAAGGTACCCCAAACCCAAATTTATTAGTTGCCAGCTCCATGTGCTGGATCGCCTTCTACGTGTTCTCATGTGAGATGAACTCCATAAGTTGACTAAATCACCAAACATCCACTACTTCTTTGTGCAGGATTTGATTAGCCATTATAATAAATTGAAAGGAGCCTTCAGGAACGTTAAAACTAAAATTAAGGAAACAGGCGGCTGAAGAGACGACATGAAGTTTCTTTACCATCTCATTCGTGACTTCTGTCACTTCGCTGAGAGGAATGAAATCCCCTTCGTGAAATTTCAACAAATTCGAATTATCAGCAATGCATGCTGGACCTCTCGTGCCATTCTAGCCCTTCTTTCGTTTATACTGATGCCTGAAATCCGCAAAAGGTTGCGCGAAATTCGTCCATTCATTTCTTACTAATGGGCTGATCATTAAATCAGCAGCCAATGCTTTCACGTTCAAGATTTTGATGAACTATCTGCAGCTCTGAATCAGCAGAGCTCAATTGCTTGAAAACCCACTGGAAAATAGATGAATTTCCAATCAGTATTGCCCGAAACAACCAATGCTGTGAGCGTGCGGTGCAATCAAAGATATGGAAGAAATCTACTAAGACTCCTCCCTCAATAAGGACAACCCCCAACTGAGAATCATCTTCAATAATGACCTTATCTAGAATATTTGACTTCCTTGTGTCTCTAATTACCCTATATAAGTGAGTCTAAAGCTTGTGTTCAATTTTATATCTACTTACAGTGACTTCAAAAAATTGGCAAAAAATCTGATATATAAAATTTTCAAATCATTTTGTGCGTGACGTTTTTTTATCAAATCACCTTGAAAGTAAGATTTTATTCAACCTTTAGTAAAAGTTCATCATGTAATGATACAGGGATACGAGGTTGTAAAAAAGTCATACCCCTAATATACATAGGTAATCAGGGCCGGCGCAAGCTATTCTGCCGCCCTAGGCAAGATATTTTTTCGCGCCCCCCCCCCAAACCCCCAAAAAAAACTTTAAAAATTTAATTTGCCGCCCCCTTCTCAAAAAATTTTTTTACCTTTTTTTTAGAGACACTAAATTTTTGCTGCCCGCGGAACCGAAATTTGCCGCCTGCGGAACATTTTCTCTTGCGCGGAACCAAAATTTTTCCCGCCCGAAAAAATTTTTTACCTTTTTTTTTAGAGACACTAAATTTTTGCCGCCCGCGGAACCTAATTTTTTTCGGGTGCCGTTTGCGGAACCAAGATTTTTTTTTCTTTTTTGCAATTTTGCCGCCCTCTTTCAGGTTGCCGCCCTAGGCGGCCGCCTAGTTCGCCTAGTGGACGCGCCGCCCCTGTAGGTAATAAAAAAAACGCTGGAAACTTATTTGTTGATCCAATATATCAAGTTTAAAGTTTCATAAATATGAAATTACATATATAATATTTAAGATAAAGAATTATATATGGACTCTGTTATGCAATGGTGTGTCAAAGACCAAACATCGAGTTTTGAGAAAATCAACATTAGTTTTTTGTTTTCATTGGATTATATATAATTTTTTTTGTCAATTGTGCAAGTAACATTATATATAAATTTTTATAGGACATATTTCATAAAAAATACTATTAATTATATCATTTGAAACAATATTCCGTGCTTAACTCAATTTTTAATTTTTTTTTGGCGCTTGACACACTAATGCGTAACAGGGTCCATATATGTCAGCGTTGGTCCATGAAGTAATTATGAAAAACATATAATCAAGTATTTATTAATTTAAATAAGCGAAAAATGTATCATATTTAAATAAGCGAGTGCGGTACTGTGGTCCAGTAGTAGGGCATGTTGAGCGTAAATCGACAGATCCGTGGTGCGACTCCCGGCGGTACCTACATTTTTCGCTTATTTAAATTAATAAATACTTGGTTATATCTTTTTCTATAATATTTAAGATATTATATACATCTCGTAAGTAAGCCGCGAAGAAAATTTATATAATTCAATATATAGTGGCGCCGAGAGGTGATCCACGGATTCACCAATTTGTACTCGGTGTGCCCTTGCTACTTGCACCTGGTCAAAGGAGAAATTTGTGTCCATTTCTGATGACTAAAATTGCTTTCTGAGTGAATTCAATTACCCGAATCCCGAGCTGTGGTCTAGTGGTAAGGGCTCACCGAATACAAATTGGTGGATCTGTGGTTCAACCCCCTACCCTTTTCGGGTATTTGAATTAATAAATATTGAGTTTCGATAAAAATGTATTCTTGACGTTGAAATCCCTCATGACGTTCTCTTATATAAGAGTACATGTTGTAGCAAGATATCCAAAACGATCCTAATTCCCATCTTTTACCCTATGACATACAACAATTGATAAATCAAATACAAAGAAAAGATGAATTAAGAGTTGAATGAGTTCCTAACACGCAAAGCTCTATTTATGAATGAAATATCTTTATTAAAGTCCTTAAATAAATTGAGGGGTGGCCAGTTGATGAAATGAGATATTCTATGACGGTGGCAATATAACAAGTGATATACAATTCAGGGGCACCAACGGCGCTTTTTTCTTTTTTTTTTATAAAAAAACATTCACACTTTTTTCTCTTTCACACTCACACTCACACACACATTCACACAGTCTTTTCGGCAACTCAGGCCATTTAAGACTTTAGACCAGTGGTTCCCAACCTTTTTTGATGTGCGGCCCACTTTTTCCCCAAAAAAAACTCTGAGGTATATATATAATTTTATATAAATATTAGGGTGGTCCAAAAAATGTGATGTCTGAAATCTGAAAACACGTATTCCTCATTTTGTTCCTTTATTTAATTAAAATTTATCTACAAAATTTTAGTTTTACAACGTTTACCTGGCCCGTCAGAAGGTCAAAGTTCATCGGTTTCCCCTAAATTTGACTATCAACACCTGTAACTCCTTAACGGTTGGTCCAGCAAAAAAAATCATTAGTAATTTTTTAAAGAGCATTCAATTTACTAAAAAAAAAGTCCTTTAACATCTAGTAAAACAAACGGTTTTCATGGTATCGACAAAAAATCGAATATGGTTGGGGGGCATATTACATTGACTTTCAAATAAGCACTTACTAGGCAAAATAAAATTTTTTTTCGATTTTAATTAAATAAAGGAACAAAATGAGGGGTATGTGTTTTCAGATTTCGGATTTTTATTTTGAGCCATCTATAAACTTGAACCACCCTAATCTCTATATATATAAAGAGAGAACTCACTGATTGGCTGACTTACAATCATCGCACAGCCTAAACTGTAAGGCCTAGAAAGTTGAAATTTGGCATGTAGATTACATTTGGGCCCTAGGCGTCATTTAAGAAGCCATTTTTCGAAATTCCAATTCTAAGGGACCCAAATGGTCCTTTATTTAATTTAAATAATGGGGGTGCTTCGCTTTTGCTGAAAGAATTGTTTTTTTACAAATATTTACAAGTTATTTATTTTTTTACTTTACTTTTGAATCAATATTAATTTTAAAGGTTTACAAATTTTATACAAAAATGTGTGCTTATCTGTAGATAAGTTTTCGGTCCATGTCTGTTGACGATGATCTTGGGGGGTTATCAGTGGCGGGGGTCCAGCATCCAAAAAGAGTGTGGGCCCGTTGGCACCTCGTCCGGGCAGAATATGATACTTCTTGAGGTTAGGGTCTTTTGCACCTATGTAGTGCGGAGTCACTTTAGAAGGGATTGCTGGATGGTTTTTAGATATGAAGGAGTTTATCTAGTAGGGGCAGGCATATTCACCTAGAGATCCCCTAACTAGATGGGCCAGGTTCCAGCATCTACGATGACTGAATTAGGTATAAGTGAGATAGGTTGTGTGTGTGTTCGAATGATAATGATCAATTGAGAACGGGCCCTCCAGACCCAGCGCTTATATAGGCCCATTCTCCCTTCTTAGGGGCAGAAGCGGAGAATGGATGTGCTCACCGATTAGTCACCAAGGGGGTGAGGGATTGTCACTCAGACTTGTGCCCATATTTGGTCCGAACGAAGTGTTTTCTTTATCTTGGAGGAATGGGGGTGTGAGGTCATCGATGAGATCACGAGGGTGGGGGTTGCATTACATCATGCACAATTTCACAATATTAGAAAAGTTTTATTTATTGATTTTTTTTTAAATCACTGATTTTAATTTATTTAAAAAGTAAATTCATTTTTCCCTTACATCCCCCAAGTTATTTTAATTAAATTTTGACACAGGGAAAAATTTAATGAGCACTTATTATCACTTGATTATTATATATCAGATGAACACTTGTTTTAAAAATATTTAAATACAATTTTAAAAAATATAATTATTATTAATGAACATTGGTACTTTAGTCTCAACTCAATGTTTCTCATAAGTTAGTTAATTGAAATCATTTATCGATATATTGAATTTACATTAAGCAAGACTTACTCTTCCCATCCACAATCTACAACTAGACTCATCACCCGACCGACTATGGTCACCAGTGACAGCCCTTGATTTATCCATCTCATACAATTGTTAATACAGACTAACATAAGTAGCTTTTAACACGGTTAAGCAACTTGAATTCGCCAATGAAGGCACAAACACTGCGTGTGAATTCTTTTCTTCTTCAACTTAACAACAATAAACTTCTTCAACTTCAACAACAATTACTTAAAATATTACTTAAATACCACGAAGCATTACTTCTTTTACTTCTTCACATCAATACCACAAAGAATTATATATTTATTTATCCTTTACACCAATACCACAAAGATTTATATATATGTTGAAATATTATTACAAATAATATTTTGTTTTATGAAAAAAATTATAGATTAATTTAAAAAATTGTTGGGATCTACTGCCCAGTATAGATAAATTATTCAAAGAAATTCACACAGCTAGTGTTGCACACCCCTTGGACTAAATTCTTGCCACAGTGAAAACTGACATTTAGTAAATTATTTAAACAAGATTGATTTGAAGATGCTCAAAATCAATGACTCCCAATGATAAACACGATCGCACAAGCAACAAGTCCAATCACCAACTTGTGAATATTGGAAAAATTATTAACCCCGTTGAAATTTAAAAGTTTAATTTAATTAATCTAAAAAAAAATAGGGTTAGAAAATGTGTTCTTTGATTTCCAGTTACTTCATGACTCCACATTGAGTTATAATTTTGGTATTATAACTAAAAAAACCATAAAAATATAAAATCAATTTAAAGTGAGCAATTTCTAGCAAGTTTTGTTTAC
>JAKCPI010026634.1:0-16633 GCA_023213315.1 Euborellia annulipes | reverse complement strand
TTATATATATTAGGGTCCAGGCATTTTTATTTAAGCCATCTGGTATCCAGATGGCTTAAATAAAATCATCGGACTGCCTGAGGTCCGAACCCGCGACGTTTGGTATATGAGGTTAGCACGCTAACCTCTACACCACGCCCCGTGGGCTAAGAAAATTATTATTACTACGTATTCGTGCCTACCTCCTATACCAAACGTCGCGGGTTTCGGACCCAGGCAGTCCGATGATTTTATTTAAGCCATTTGGATACCAGATTTGGTATCCAGATGGCTTAAATAAAATCATCGGACTGCCTGGGGTCCGAACCCGCGACGTTTGTATATGAGGTTAGCACGCTAACCTCTACACCACGCCCCGTGGGCTAAGAAGACTATTATTACTACGTATTCGTGCCTACCTCCTATACCAAACGTCGCGGGTTCGGACCCAGGCAGTCCGATGATTTTATTTAAGCCATTTGGATACCAGATGGCTTAAATAGAAATGCCTGAACACCAAATTGATTTATTAATTAATTACAACGGTTATCGTCAAAGTCTTATATGGCCTAAGTTGCCGAAAAGACTGTGTGAATGTGTGTGTGAGTGTGAGTGTGAATGAGAAAAAGTGTGAATGTTTTTTTAATTTAAAAAAAACTACGTATTCTAATCCAGTGCCTGCTTGAGGATTTGTTTACATTCATGGAATACACAAATGAAAAGAATACAAAAATATTTCTCTATACATTTCCTATTGGAGAAATCGTAACTTTAAGAATTAATAACTCAAAAAGTTATAGGAATTTCGGGACCCGAGTATTTTTCCGGGGCTCTCCATAACGTCCTTTATATGACTGCAAAATTTTGTTTCAAAATTCCAACGGGAAGTTGGTCAAACAGAGCGTGACAGACGGACGGACGGACAGACAGACGGACACTCCGCAATTAACATATATATATTTTTTAATTCTTTTACGATAAAGTCCTTTCCGATGAAAATGATAGTTTTTGAATATACTGCCTAATTCTTCGGGTTTTCTATAATAATTTCTCAATTTTTACTACGAATCATTATCCGAAAGAAAATTTTCAATAGGCCGAATCAAGTTTGATTTTTTTTTTGTTTAGAAAAAAAATTAGAAACAAACTTTTTTTGTTGCACTCTGTATATTGAATCTAGTAAGAAAAATGCTCTTTTTCCTTATAAAGGAATACATAAATTTTCTTACTTGTCTCAGTGGTAATAAAAAAATTCCTTTTATCCATTAAACATTTTTTCTAAGAGACAATGAGAGGCATTTTAAAAATAAATAAATCACCTCAATGGGTGTAATTTCGAATTATCATTCCTCATAGAAATAAGTTTGCTGATTAATTTCATTTTTGTTTCCTTATTCGGCACTCAAATCCCCCATGAAATCATCCGTCTGCCAGTCTGTCTGCGGAGAGTACTTTTTTTTTAAATATAAAATGAATAATTATTTCAAGATGATTTTGTCTTAGAAGAAGGAGAAAAAAAAGGAAAAGGGAAGAAAATGAAATGAGAAAAAATTAATTTATGAATAATGCGCATTTTAAAATATAAAAAAAATGAAAGTGTTATTTTGAATAACTTATGAATGATAATAAACAAATACAGGTTGTTTCTAAAATTGGAATAGGTAACTAATAAAGTGTGCTGTGGCAGAACTTTAACAAGCATATTAAAAGGTAAGCACACTCCAAATCCTGACTTTACTTGACAGGATTTGGAGTGTGCTTACCTTAATATGCTGGTGACTACTGGCCTCAGTAGTCGAAATGGTAAAAATAAAAATAAAAAATTAACATCTTTAAGGTGCGCGGTCTCGAAAATCCGTTAGACGACGATTCACTACCGAGTTACTCTAGGCGGCAAGAGATGGCGTTAGTTTTTCCCATAGGAAAACAAGGGATTTATTTCATTTCATTTGAAAGATTCCAGCTAATTAATTAAGCGTAAAAATTTAATTATTTTTCAACACAATGATTATTAGAGACCGGACAAAAAAGCATAAAAAAAATGGAAAAAAAGTGCTTAAAAAAGCATAAAAAACTTGAATAAAAAAGTTGTTAAATAAGCATAAAAGTTGAAAAAAAGCATCTCATAAGCAATTTTTACTCATACCAATGGCGTATACAAATTTTTTTTTAAAGAAACTAAATTTATTCCGCCCCGCCCTGCGAAAAATTTTGTTTTTGCGGGAACCAAATTTTTTTTCACCCTGCGAAAAAAATTTTTTTACAGGGCTATATTTTTCACACTTTTGGAAAAAATTTTTTTTTTTTGGGGGGCGGCCCCCCCCTTATATACGTCCCTGGGGTATGCGTGTGTGAATGGGAAAAAAGTGTGTTTTTTAATAAAAAAAAACAAAAAAATTATAAATATTCGTAAAATAAGTTCAAATAAGCACGAAAGGGAAAAAAGCATGAAAACTCAAAAAAAGCAAAAAAAAGCATAAAAATGCAACTCAATGCACTTAGTTTTTCCTAATTCGTATAGAAATTAAATATCAAATGGTTGCTTATAAAATTGAGCAATAAGCATTTTGCTTAAAAATCCGGTCTCTAATGATTATTAATTTAATTATCTATAAGATATAGAGCGCATTTTTTTAAAATATCTTTTATTTAATGCGATTAATCTAAAAAAAAAAAAATTATTTTTTCGAAAATCAAAAAAAGGGCTTCTATAAGTTGTAGATATTTTAAATAGTTTTAATTTTAAAAAAATTTGAGGTCGATAGCTTCAAAATTGTGGCCGCTGGAATTTCCCAAAATTAGCACCCCGAGACGCGGCGCACCTTAATTAATCAAATGTACCGAGCTGTCGGAAACTAAATAAATGTCAGTAGAAAAAATCTGGTCTAACAAGCACCTTTGGTAATTGAAAGTTGTTGTGCGACTAGTCTCTCCACATTTTTATTAATTATTAACTAACAAGTATGAGAAAAAAAAAGTATTTTTATTACTAATATAATAATAACAAATGTGCTTAAATCATTTAATAGACTAGCCTATTATTAAAATCAACCATCATTCTATACTAAATGAATAAGCCATATGGATACATAATACGAATATATAAATAATGAATGAATAAGATGTAAATAGAGTTTCATTTTGAACAAAATGTCTTTTGTATTTTTCTTTTTCGAATAATAATGTCTCTACAAGATCAAGTCGTATAGTTGACTATTTAATTACTATATCTACATTTATATGTGTTTGTATGACTTTCATTGTGAGTTTAATAATAGCAATAGCCAAGTGGCGACCTTCAAACTCCAGAGAGACCAACCTTGAATCTGGAGGAGAGAGTGACCTTTGAAAGAATTTCACATCGTATAAAACTTGAAATCGACGAAATGTATTGTCATCAATCTACAAGGTATACATCCTAACCAAATTGTAAGAGAAAGAGAGGAATTTATGTATTTTTAGTCAGACATGAAAGAGAATATTAATCATCAGATAAGATAGCAGAGGATGCAACAACATACGTTTTCTTGCTCACTTTGTTGTAAATTCTATTAAAGTCCTGATCATTATTCATTCGCAAGTCTCAAATATCTAATGAATGATATATTATTTATTTTAATTTTTTATAAAAAAAAAAAAAAATACAAGCGCACACAGGCACATACAACAGATAAAACAAGTATGATGCAATTTTTCAAGTTCCAGGTATGGTGAGATTTCAAAGGGTCGGAATTTTTAGTTAAAAAAAAAACCTATAATTAATACAACCTAGACCTAGAAAAAAAAACAAAAACAACAACAAATCCATTATCTAATGATGAATAGATGGTGTAGAAAATCTAAACGAGGACAATATTCTTGTTATAAACAAACAAATTAGAAATTTTAATTGAATTTATTATTCTCGTTATTTTCAAATTTGCTTTACAACTTCATAACTTGTAATATTATTATTATAAGTAAAGGAAGAGAGATATGTAGATATATGCATCATCTTTATATAATCAGTAAAAAATCCTTATTAAAATATGTTTTTTTTATAAATAAAAAAGTTTGTTAAAAAAATCTGGTGTGACTGGTCGTACAGCACACAAATTTGTGTACCTTCGGTAATCGAAAGTTGTGTTCTGTGCTTTTCACACCAGAGTATTTGTGTCGACATATAGCCTATTTAGTTTCCACCAATGGGTCGTTTTGATAACTTACCTACCCCAACATTAAAATAGCCTCCCTATGGGGAAATACATGGTGTGTGTCCTTCAGCATTAAAATAGCTGAAGGACAAACACCATGTATTTCCCCATAGGGAGGCTATTTTAATGTTGGGGTAGGTAAGTTATCAAAACGACCCATATAGATGTATTAAAATTCAAGATGTAAAATTTATATGGTAAAATATTTATATTTTATTACCATGGCAACCATTTCTCCTATCTTTCCTATGAAGTACAAGAGTAAATGTGCTTCAAAAGATTTCAATTTCATTCTTCATTTAGCCATCATAAGTGTCAATCGAATAATTAAAAGATCAAAATAAATGTCTAAATTATATATCGCATAGTATAGAAAATTCATAGACAGAAAATAAAGAGCATGAAATAGTTAGAATGAAGAACTAATTATTGAATAGATAAATCAAAGACACTATTAGAAGATTAAATATACTAGGGTATATTGACGTAAAAATGAAAAATCAAGTGGCGATTAAATTAAAATAAACTAAATAGGCTATTTAAATCTAGCTAAAAGATTTTCTCTCTCTAAAATGGGAATAAAGGGCTTTAGTGATAAGGGCAAAAACTTGGTAAAACAATACTCAAGCGAAGCTCGAAGCAAAACGAACATAACATAAATAAAGAATAAATGTTGAAATTTCCTGCAACATAGGCAACCAAACATACAGCCAACTAATCCATTTAGTTGTTATTATCTGTTATCAGATAAAATTTAAATATCATAATAAAGTTGGTTGTTTTAGTTCAAATACATAATGAAGAGGATTAGTTGTAAAAATATAACTATAATTAAGTTGTTTTGTGACATAAAGACGAATGCTGGCAAATACGTCGCATAAGGCAAGAATAAAAAAGCAATTTGATGAAGTTTTACCAAATATTTTGTATGCATATCCTTCATCAGGGGCTGAAAAAGAATAATTAAAATGTGTGCTATATTTGTCGTAAAATATACCGGGTGGGCCAATAGTGCGTGGACGGAAGATTGTGGGCTTATTAACGGACATTTTTAAAATTTGTTGATCGCACATAATGTGGGGCCTTTAGGGCTACAAATTAAAAATATTTTTGTTCCAATTGCACCTCATATACAGGGTGGTCCATATCAAAGTTATGTTTTTTAAATGGAACGCCCTGTATATTATTGCATATTTGGATTCTGCGGCCATTTTAGTATGAGTTTATGTCATGCAATGTATTCCAAACCAAACCGTTTAGCCGCAAATCGAGCTTTAGTGAAAAAACTGCTGTCTGGAAAAAATTGAATATCTCGCGAACCATAAAACGTAGAGGACTGTTCTTTTGTGAGGTTACTATCCATGAAATGTACTAATGTAGGCCAGATGGGGAACCCGGAATTATTCTTATGTTGGGAGATATGGCCATGCCAATTTGGAAAATTTCAATCATGGATAACTTCATTTTTTCAAATGGAACATGCTACTTTTTTTATGCCATGGGACGTGAAATTTAATTATCTTTCAGCTGATATAAGGTTGTCTATATCTATCTTTGGTAGTTTTCCTTTTATTCCAAAATATCTGATAACGAAAAAAAAAATTTTTTATTATAGACAAAATAATTGAAAAAAAAAATCCAAACGCAAAACAAATTTGTAATAAATGGACAAATTATGCTAAATATTCGAAAATGTCTTTAAATTTCCCTTAAAATCATTTATTAGAACTTCTCAAAGAAGTCCCGCTTGCTCAAATTCGGGTTCTGATTTGTCAACAAGATGGCGCACCTCCTAACCTGAACATAACCCTAATTTCTTTTTCGAGAAGTTTAAATAAATGATTCTAAAGGAAATTACAAGACATTTTCGAATATTTAGCATATTTTTTCCATTTATTACAATTTTGTTTTGCGTTTGGATTTTTTTTTTCAATTATTTTGTCTATAATAAAAAATTTTTTTTTCGTTATCAGATATTTTGGAATAAAAGGAAAACTACCAAAGATAGATATAGACAACCTTATATCAGCTGAAAGATAATTAAATTTCACGTCCCATGGCATAAAAAAGTAGCATGTTCCATTTGAAAAAATGAAGTTATCCATGATTGAAATTTTCCAAATTGGCATGGCCATTTCTCCCAACATAAGAATAATTCCGGGTTCCCCATCTGGCCTACATTAGTACATTTCATGGATAGTAACCTCACAAAAGAACAGTCCTCTACGTTTTATGGTTCGCGAGATATTCAATTTTTTCCAGACAGCAGTTTTTTCACTAAAGCTCGATTTGCGGCTAAACGGTTTGGTTTGGAATACATTGCATGACATAAACTCATACTAAAATTGACCGTAGAATCCAAATATGCAATAATATATAGGGCGTTCCATTTAAAAAAACATAACTTTGATATGGGTCACCCTGTATAAAAAGTGCAATTGGAACAAAAATATTTTTAATTTGTAGCCCTAAAGGCCCCACATTATGTGCGATCAACAAATTTTAAAAATGTCCGTTAATAAGCCCACAATCTTCCGTCCACGCACTATTGGCCCACCCGGTATATGTAACTTTACCAAAATCACATGAGATATTAAATGTTTATATCCTTGGAACAAAATTTATTAGGTACCGGTACATTTTAATTTATCATTTTACTTAAAAATGGAATATTTCTGTTCATAGGATCTTGAAGAAATTTAATAATTTTTTATAATAAAAATTTGATTAATTTTTTTAATGAGACCACGAGCTTATCATCTGTGTACCCAGAAATTCATTATTCAATAACCCTGGTCTGTCTGCATGAAAAAAACTGAATGGGATTTTTTGACTGTTTCTTACAGTTTTTTAATCTCTGAAACTGGGAAAAATATTTAAAACATTCCATCACGTCAAATTGTAAAACGAATATTAAGGGGAAGCAGGAGTGTCCTTCTAAATTTATCTCTCAAATTACCCGAAGTCCAAAACAAGCTCTGTAATTGGCTAAAAAAGACATAATATTAACACTGTCTCTCAGTATAAGGCTTTGTCTCAAACTTTACAGGTGGTTCAAGCCCGAAATAGCAGTTTATATGGCTACTAAGCACTTATTTTAGTTCTGGATTATGGTTCGGAGAGGTCGTATACTTTCTCAGCATAACTTTTGTTTTATTTGTGGCGAATAAACTGTGAAAAGTCAACAAAATAAAAACAATAAAACTATGATGATTTATCTGTGATTCTTGAGAAATTGAACCATCAAGAACAACATTGGGTGCTTTGTGGAATCTTCAAAATACTAACTTTGTTGTTGGGGCAGCAGACAGATAACACAACTATCCCTGCATCCTGAGCTTGTGGGACAATCGATACAGAGATCGCCATTGGCTAAAAATGACTGGTCGACATGTACTTAGTTCCCGACAGTACGGAACATATGAATTCAAGATGTAAAATTTATAAACGTGGGAAAATATTTATATTTTGTTACCATGGCAACCATTTCTTCTATTTTTCTATGGAGTACAAGAGTAAAGTGGTCTTCAGAAGATTTCAATGACAAAATGAGAATATACATTTTAAAGAGAATCTAAAAAATAATAGATTTTTGAAAAAAAAAAATCATTATTAGGAGAATTTTTAATTATAGACCACATTTTTGTATTAAATATTTATTAAAAATATATAAATACTGTACAACGTTTCAACTGCTTATTCTGCAGCCGTTATCAAGCACTGTGCACTTGCTCCGACTCAAGTGAACTTCAGTTCACAGAAATTGGATAAAGTCAAAAAAAAACTGAAAAAGTGCATCAGTAAAGAACTAGTACACTTTGGTCGATTTTGTTCAAAAGCTTCGTGTCACGTCCCATGGGGGTGCCTAACTTAAATATAAAATTTCAACCTCCTAGCTCAATTCCTCCATGCTTAAAATTCAAACACACACAGACAGACAGACCATGTCGCGATAACCACTTTGTCGGATTCAGGGGACTTCAAAACGTGTATATCTATCAAAATCTCGACATGAATTTTTGACATGAATCCAATACTTTTTCTATATATATATATTAACAAATACATATAGGTAAGAGAAAGTAAAAATATAATGAAAAGAACACACATACAAGTAAAAAATTTGTTATAAAAAACCTTGATTAATTATAATATAAAAAAAACTTGTTTTATATTATTTCTTGCCTAAAAATAACGCGCATTTTTAAATATCATAAAAACATGAGATTTTATTATATATAGGATGATCGAATAAAAAAAAATTTGCATGATGATCTCATTAGTTAATATATATTTATATTTATATGTCTAAAATATCACGATTATTATTATTTTTTTATTATAATTTATTGCAAATGCAATGATGTTCTCTTGTTTATGAAATCCATAATGGTCATTAGTAGTCCTGAAGACGTCAAGTTATAAGCATTAATAAAATTTTAATGCATGATAAGAATTAATTTATGGAATTTCCAAATGATTCAGTCATCAAAGTATATGAAGTACCATTTTAGATTGCATTTTAAGATAGCGGACATTAAATATTTACTATTGCTAAAAGACATGCAGTAATCAATGATCATGAAATTATTTAGTGTCTTGAATTAAAAAAGGAATTAAAGAATTCGAAAATATTTGACATTTCTTATTCTGTATGATAATTAAAAAAGTAACGAGGGGCTGTTTAGAATAACCTGCTCCAGAAATTTTTGATACTCAATGATAAGGTTTTGTATTTAAGAGAGCCGTTGTAAGAGTAACAAAATACAATTTTATTTAAAAAAAAAAATTATTTTATTTTACCTCAAAAGAATGATAAGCAAAAGACAATAAAAAATTTTAGAAGAATATATATGAAGAATCTTATTTATAGGCAGAGTAATATTTAAAATTTTTATTAATAGACTACTCTCTGTATAAATATTTCCCTTTACGAAAATTCGGATTACAAGGCGGGCTTTTGGTATAATGAGCTAATTAAAATTTCAGATCTATTTGCTTCTGGATTCACGAGGAGGATCTTTAGAGGATGCTACCAATCACTATGAATACTCTTCCAACACATAAGAATAATATAATATACATCATTGGCTCTCAAACTTTTTTGTCTTGGTACTCACTTTAACAAAGAGGAATTCGATCTCTTTGGAAGAATAATATTATATTTTACTTTCTCTTATTTTATGGTGCCATGGTCTCAGGTCAAGAATAAAATTATAAAAAAGGAAGAAAATAAAAAAATATTTACTCTATACCAGTGGTGCGCAACCCGTGGGTCGCGACCCCCAGAGGGGGGAAAATTTTTCAGGGTCGCGAATTTAAAGAACTTTATATGACAATAATAAATATATCGCGCTAGTAAACCTGGTGTGATGTCATTTTAACTACGTTGACGATTAAAAAAAAACCTCTACTGTCTACTCAAGGGTCGCGATAAATTTTTTCAAAAAAATGGGGGTCGCAAATGAAGATAGGTTGCGCACCACTGCTCTATACGGTTAAAATATGAAAGGCTTATCAAGTATACCTTTGAATAGATCAATTTCTAATTCAAATAATTGAAGAGTTATATAAGACAAACAATTGTGGGGATTTGTAAAAGAAAAAAAAATGTGAATGGCTCTGAATTATAAAAGCGTAGATACAAAAATATAGAAAAATGCGGATTTCTGAGAAGTGGGAATGAAGTGGAACTCGACGAATGATGGAGGTCTTCCTCCAGTTTCTTCAGTATGTTGAGAGTCTTCTCTCAACTTGAAGAAATTGGAAGAAATGAAATCCAAAAAATCTTCGGAATTAAATAATAATAAATTGTATAATAACATAAGGAAAGTCAAATGCCAACGGATAAATAAATAATTATTATATAAAACTAGTGCTGGTCACAGTCCCGCGTAATATAGTATGAAAACATGAAGAAAGGATGAAAATTTGGAAAAAAAATTAAATATTAAATCCTAATAAAAGATTCATTACAAGTTAATAAAACATTCGTTGCTTGGACCATAGGATTTTATTTATTTATAAACTAAATAAAATCTCAAATTTTGTTGGAATGGATGTGAGGAGCTCTACAAATAAACATTAAAAAAATGTGGCGTAATACAAAATCATTGAGAAACATCGCTTGAATTTTGGGAAATTAAAAAAAAAAAAAACTTGAATGAAAAGTTCCGAGGATAATACCTTTCATATTAATAATATAATAAATACCCATTTCTTTTCCTCTTTCTCTCTCTTAAGTAACTAGTGTCAGAACTGACTCTAGGAGTAACTTTCATGAAAATATTATTTAGACGGGCTTCCGTTTCTTTCCTCAGAAGGAGGCACCTCAAATAGAGTTGGATTTTGCCAGGTGGATTTGAACCTGAAACCAGCTTAACTTCTTTATCCACTCGGCTAAACGCCTTCTCTTTTCCTCTTAACTTAAGGGAAAAAATAATTTTAAAATTTGTTATAATATCTTAAAGGAAATTAGCCTACTATCTCTAATCTTCCCTAAAGCAGAGTGCTGTTATTTCTTAAGAAAATGACTAAACCTTCTGATTTTAGTTGGGAAAAATTTTCATTGGTTATTATATATGTCTGATTCCCTTATGTTTCAGCTTTTTTTTTCGATTGATTAGGTAAAGTGGCCGGCCGATGCAAATTGTGCCCTGTGTATCAGAGCTTGAGAGTGTCTGTTGCTCTCGCACGTTCGTTCTTTCGTTCGTTGAGTTACGTAAGGACGGCGCCGGCGCCCAGACGGCGGCTCCACGAGGCGCCACCAAGTCAGCAGCATCTGCTTAGTGCAGAACCCCGGCGCCTACGATATTGTTGCCTAAACAATTGACCACCGCCTTAATCAAATTTTCATTTGCAAATTTTGTAAATATTTTCTTAAACACACACCCTCCAAGAATGATAAATAGGAAAATGTGATTTTTAATAAAATACTACAAAACCTAGATGGTAGGAGAAAAATGGTGTTATGGTTAATAGTATGATAACAAAACCAATTATATTATCTTCCCATAGGAAATTTCTCTACTAACACCCCTAACCTTCCCTAAAGTGCGTTTATAATATGCAGGCCCAGGCAGAGGAAGAAGAACCGTCAGCGAGATCGTTCCTGTTAAGCGAGGTCAAGCACTGCAGTTTGGAACGTCAAGTGTTAATCAATTAAGATGATGTCAGAATTTTTTTTCTAGACATTTTTCAAATATTCTTCATCATTAATGTCAGAATTTGGCAAGTTGTGGTTACTCAGAGGAAGTAACTTTCATGGGAATAATACCCCGTTTTCTTCCTCAGGAAGAATTCCTGATAGAGTTGGATAATTTTTTGCCTGACTTGTCTTCAACTCAAGATTATAAGCTTAATTGCTTTATCCCTTCGGCTAATCGCTAATTATATAATGATTTATTGCAAAAGATTTACAAAAAAAATTATTTTATATCTTCCCAGTGTTCTATTCTCTTTATTCTTGTGATAATATAATTATCATTTTTTGATGACACAACCATATATACTGTATAATTAATTGGTGGGTCTAAACAAGCCAACATATCGGATGTTAATAACAATGAGAAAATATAAAAAATCTGGTGTGACTGGCGCACAGCACACAACTTTCTCTTACCTTCGGTAATCGAAAGTTGTGTACTGTGCTTGTCACACCAGATTTTTTGTGTCGACATGTATTTAGTTCCCAGCAGTAGGGAATATTTGAATTCAGATGTAAAATTTATAAGTATAGGAAAATATTTATATTTTGTAACCATGGCAACCATTTCTCCTATCTTTCCTATGAAGCACAAGAGTAAAGTGTGCTTCAAACAATTTTGAGGGCAAAACGAGAATATACATTTGAAAGAGCATCTAAAAAATAATTGATTTTTGAATTTTAATCAAAATCGTTAGAGCGAATTTTGAGAAAATCGAAAAAAACTGAAAAAGTACATCAGTAAAGTACTAGTACTCTTTGGCTGATTTTGATTAAAAGCTTATTTTTCCGGTCCCAGGGGGTGTTTAACTTAAATATAAAATTTCAGCCTCATAGCTCAATTCCTTCATGCTTAAAATTGAACACAGACACACACACACACACACACACACACCCACAGACAGACCATGTCGCGAAAACCACTTTTTTGGATTCAGGGGACCTCAAAACGTGAAGATCCATCAAAATCTCGACATCGAATTTTTGACATGAATCCAATACCTACTTTCTCTCTCTATATATATATTACATATATACATAGGTAAGAGAAAGTAATAATGTGATAAAAACGGGAGGTGTGTTTGTTCTTTAGACGGGTAAGCATACGTCCAATCTTTAAGCTTTGATTAACTGGTTTGCATAACTTTCAGGCGTTAACCCAGAAATTTAAAATATTGATATTGCATAATAATTTTTGTTAATAGCTATAGATGAGATATATTTTTTATTGTAAATTTATAATAGAGTAGTGCAGCGGTTCCCAACCAGTGGGCCGCGGGATGATTGGAACTGGGCCGCGGATGTCTAAGGAATGATAAAAATTATATACCGTATATATAGGTTATACTGTTATACATATAATGGGCCTCTGCGTTTTTTTTACGGAAAAAGTGGGCCGCACATCAAAAAAGGTTGGAAACCGCTGGAGTAGTGAATTCAAAACTGGTATCAAAGCGTCATAAATTATCCGGTTTGAGAGAAATTTCTTTAAAAAATAAAATTCTTGGTTAAGTTTAAAAAATTTAAAAACAAATTAACATTTATGGACAGTATTCTATTTGAACTATTTCTATATATCGGAATATGTGTGAACAATTTCCTTTAGATAACCTTATCATCTCGTAAAAAGTATGAAATATTAAATAAAAATTATTCAAAAATAATATTTTTTAGCGATATGGTCTGACGCCTGTTGAAAAGAGGTAGAAATAGACAGACATACAAAGAACTGGAGGACTGCCTGTCCCAGCTCGGGTAGCTCGTGGTCGCCATCCACGTACCCACAAGATGTGGGCCCCTGAGCAATTCAAAAATTTACTAGTGATCGTTCCTATTTAAGAAACACAAAATAATCATTGATAGCACCTACAAGTTATCCAAGCTAAGACTAAGGCATTTCTTCTGATCCCTGTCAACCCTAACTCTCATCAGGCCAGCTTGTTTCTTCTCTCGGTCGAATACCGACCCCGAATTAACAGACTTGTTCAGAAGATGGGTGAAATAAAGTAGATTGAAACTTCTTCTAGAACTAAACAGTAGGCTAAACAAAGGATTTTTAATTGATTGCCTCTGCCCACTTACATTCAAATAATCATTACAGTAAACGACTTCGTTAAATTAATAGACTCTGAGATTATTCTTCAATTTTTTTGTTGCTCTTGTTAAGAGAAAGAAAAATTTTTTATACTTAAATAAATAGAAAGAATGATTATATCTTATTTAATAGGTATTTTTTCCAAGTAATTCGTTTAGTTCTTTGAAAATTTACGGTAAAAGTTTTTTTTTTCTTCAAAAGGTATGTTTACACTCTCTGCTTGGATATCAATCAAACAAAGCTTTATTTAATGCAAACAAATTTCATCTCTCTTAACTTTTAAATAGCCGGAGGCTGTTGAGAAGAGAAACAACCACTCGTGGCGGTTAAGCAAGACAAAGTATTGCTGAATCTCAGGCTAGGTGAACAAGAGACATGAGTATGAAATATGAATTTCCTAAAGCCAAAATTGTTTGAAAATATAACTAAATAAATATAATTTCTGCAAAATGCAATTACGCCAATTTAATGCGTGTTATTTTTATTTTACCTATTTTTTCTCTTGATTGCCTTTTAATTATTATTAAAATGACCTGATTTCAATTAACCTACAGGGCTGAGTTGTATTTTTCCTTTAGTATTTCTTCGAATGACGTCAAGGAAAACTAGATTTCCATTGGGAGGGGAATCCCTAAAACGACACTCTCACCAACTGTCAACTCAAGGAAAAAAATCTCAATATTATTAACAAATTTTCTCAAATAAAGAAAAAGTAAAAATCTGGTGTGGTCGCACAGCACACAACTTTCTCTTACCCTTCGGCAAGAGAAAGTTGTGTACTGTCCTTGTCACACCAGATTTTTTGTGTCGACATGCAATTAGTTTCCGAAAGTAGGGTACAATTGAATTCAAGTTGTAACATTTATACACATGGAAAATATTTATATTTTGTTACCATCGCAACCATTTCTCCTATCTTTTCTATGGAGTACAAGAGTAAAGTGGTCTTCAGAAGATTTCAATCACAAAATGAGAATATACATTTTAAAGAGCATCTAAAAAATATTGATTTTTGAATTTTAATCAAAATCGTTAGAGCGAATTTTGAGAAAATAAAAAAAAAAAGTGAAAAAGTACATCAGTTAAGTATTTTCACGCCTCAGAAGGGCGCCTAAGTTAAATATAAAATTTCAACCTCATAGCTCACTTCCTTCTTGCTTTAAATTGTTCACAGACAGACACATATACACACACACACAGACCATGTCCCGAAAACCACTTTTTTGGACTCAGGGGACCTCAAACGTGTGTATTCATCAAAATCTCGACATCGAATTTTTGACATGAATCCAATACTTTCTCTCTCTATCCCTATTACATATATATAGAGGTAAGAGAAAGTAAAAATGATGAAAATGGATAAATGCATCTGGCTCGCTTGAGGTCAGTATTCCATTAATATTCTATGAGAATACGGCGTTGATCTAAATTCATTTTATTCGTCATATCTTCATAAGGCAATCGTGGTTATTAAAAATTCATATCCGTTATTGCTAAAGATGTCTAATATAAATTTATTTTGAGAACAAAAAATATAATGATTTAACGTATTAACAATTATAATTAAATCAGTCAATATATGTTTGAAAGTATTGTATGGGAATCGTTCGACATTAATAAAATTAAAGGTTACAAGGTAACAAAAACATTTAAAAAAAAACATTGTATAAAATAGTGATTTAATATTCTCTATTTATGCCCTTCGTTTGATCATTTATCACTTTAGTTAAATACGATCACTGCCCACTTACGGTAGAACAAGGAGAGCTCTACTCTATGAAAAAAAAATATTATTTACTACCCTTTAATATTTTTATGTCTATAAATGGACCCTGTTATGCATTAGTGTGTCAAGCGCCAAAAAAATTAAAAATTGAGTTAAGCACGGAATGTTTCAAATGCTATAATTAATATTATTTTTTATGAAATATGTCCTAAAAAAATTTATATTTAATGTTACTTGCACAATTGACAAAAAAATTTAAGTAGACTCTATATAATCCAATGAAAACAAAAAACTTTAATGTTAATTTTCTCAAAACTCGGTAGATGGCGCTTGACACACTAATGCGTAACAGGGTCCAAATATATATAATAAAGAATATTGGTCTATCTGTGATTTCAGAAATATGTTTAAATGTTAAATTATTATTTACAAGAGTGTGAATGGCATTTGATAATTACATGCTCAAAGCCTGTATTAATTTTAATAAAAAAAAAAAAAAAATTTAAGAACAAACTGAATGATAGATCATTAATGTGCAGATCAGGTGTCAACAAGATAATTCCAAGTGTGATGTTATGTTAATCAAATTCACCTCCATTTACAACAAACAGGACGAAAAGAGTAACACAGAATAATTCATATCTTTTCAATGAATGAGAGAAAAAAATATTCCCCAAAAGAGTCTTCCTGCAGCAAGTAAATGAAGATATACGTATCAGAGGGAGGCCTTGGAAGAGATGGACAAAATCCAATCCATAATGACGCCGAAACTTTTTTTTAGGTGCGTAAAACTTTTTCAAAGGGACGTTCAGAAAATATAGCAAACTTACAATTTGAAGATACATTATATAATATACTGTGTAATATAGAATATGTTACCAGGTTCAAATAGTGTAGACCAACAGTGTAGCCAAAAAGTTGTTTTGGTCACATACCAAATGAATAAATTATAAAGAACGTAAAATATTTATTACAATTTCTAAGAGATTTTAAACACCATATTCCTCTCTATAATTTATATTTATTTATTTACCATATTATTTTTTTCTTTATAAATTTTTAGGGAGATGAGGCAGAGGCGTACCGAGGCAGTTGGGGGCCTGGGGCGTCACTAGAAGAGAGGGCCTAATTTACATTTTGCACCAGAGGTGTATATTGAATTTTTCGGGAGGCGGGGGCTGGCGAACTCATTTTTAAATATCCCTCTCCTCTATACACAAAAAAGATTTTTAAAATACCGTATATCCCTGAACCCCGAGGGGTTGAACGCACACCAATTGAGCTAAAACGTTTTCGGACAAAACGTTTTGTCCAAGAGCAAAACGTTTGCTCAATGCCAAAGCACACCAATTGAGCAAAAACGTTTTCGGATAAAACGTTTTGCTCTTGAACAAAACGTTTTGATGGATACCAACGCACACCGATTGAGCAAAACT
>JAKCPI010026632.1:0-11328 GCA_023213315.1 Euborellia annulipes | reverse complement strand
CATATCATTATTAAAATAAATTAAATAAAGGATTTAGTTTCCGTAAGCTATCGACAAACCTGCCTGCGTTATTACATGATTTACATAATGAAAATCAAGCTTCAAAATGAAATTTCCCCTTTAATATGATATCATAAATTCATCAATATTTATTGATAAGTCCACTAATTAAGAGAGAGACATCAAATAATTAATAACTCTTGAGGGCGACCCTTGACATAGCCTGAAGGGAGAGAGGTTTCTCTATATCATATTACATGTAGTCTACTAAATTAAATTCGTCAAGATCTCTAGGGGACCAGAGTACAATTGAATAATTACTCATTTCAATTCCGTATGCAGTACATTATTATATGTTTTGGATAATCCCTGTCTGTTGAGAAGTGTGGAATAAATTCGTTTAAACAGATATGAAATTTTATAAAGTTCAAATTAATTCTCAAAAGTATTCCGCATATTTTCAAATAATTTTCCTTCGGTAACTAACTACTGTACTTACTTAAATGAGATAACCTCTTTTGGACTTGTATTACCTACTAATTCTGGTTCTTTAATAAATATCATCTTTTGGCATGATTTGATTACAAAATAATAAAATAAGTATGAATAAAAATAAAAAAATATCGAAAATCATTTTAATCATAAAATTCCTTTTTCCATTGATAGGCCTACCCTCTCTAAAGTATTCTCTTCTAATAAAAATTTTATATTTCATTTCGTAAATACAAAAAAATAATCCCTAACTATAAAAAGAGTTTAAATCTTAAAAAAAAAAATTGGTTATAAATCTGATGGAGGGACGGAGTTTCATTCGAAAAAATAAATCGAATTTATTGAATTCTTTATAACAACATCTCTTTATTATTCATTTATTCTCTTGTTCTGACATCCAATTTGTCAAAAATAAAATATATATATAATAATAAAAAAAAGGAATCTCACTTGTTTTGTGCTAACCAATAACCGAACCAAACCAACATGTTGCCCTCCAAAGATCATTTATTTGTTCCTGTTGATTCTCAGGGAGGTTTTGGTCTAGCAGTTTACCAGTTTTCTTCGGTGTTTGTTTTCCTTTTTGGCCATCTATCTCAAGTCCCAGACGACAGTTTAAACGTTTCCCTTCCCCCTCTCTCTCTATTTCCCAATTGCTCGTGCGATAACATTTTACTCTAAAAAATCTAAAATACTTTTTATTTTTGATCGAATTTAGTGCGATATTCATCAGATCTAATTCCATTTTAATTTTACGTGCCGTATTTGTTTCTATTCTTTTTAAACATTAAATGGTATTTAAGAAAATATCATTTTTCAAGGATTTTTAAAACGTTTTATTTATCCTTTTACTACCAGAAGAAAATAAATACTATATATATAAATAAAGAACGCAGGTGTTATGCATGTATCTTTTTTATTTATTTCCTAGTGTTAAATAAAAAAACATTCTACAGATGTATATTTAAAGAAGTTAGAAAGTTTTTAGCTCTGATTTCATTAAAATAATAGCTTTATATGTGAACTGGTATTATACTTGGATTCCTAAGGCAATTTTCTATTGATTCGTTCTTTAAAAGGGGCATTTTGAAAGAATTTCATCTCAATATGGAATGGGCCAGTACTAAGAGATAAAGTTGAATGAAAGGGTCCAGGTGGAAATAAATAAATAAATTGAATCCCTTCACTCATTTGTCAGGAGAGTAATTTTCATGGAATCACACAGGAGTGGGCTTCTATTTCCTTTTTCAGCTGGAGTCTTCATTGATACATTTTTTGTCATGGGGTGAATTTATTCCTGAGTTACTTTTAGTAAGTAACATAGTGTTCTGTTGGGAAAATTATTTGTAACCATTACTGCAATTTATTATTATATGATTTATTAAATAAATACAATAATTATATTAAAGGGTCGTTCACATATTACGTATCGACTATTTTGACAATTTTCTAGTCAGTAGCATCATTTCAACTTTTTCTTGTAGGGGACAAACTTTTTTTTTTTAATTCACTTACAAATAGGTACTCAAATTTGGCCAAAAGATATTTAATTTAATTAATTGTTTAATTTTGTACAGTTTATACACTCGTAGATATTTTTTGAAATATTTTATTTAGAATAAGATAAAATTTTATAAAAATCAGAGCCCTTGGGGAGGGGGGTAAATGCCTCGCCCCAAATGTTGCCACTGTTTCTACTCCCCTCCCCCCTGACACAGTTAGTCTCATACAAACAAACCCCCTACAAATATTATACCAAAACATAGAACTAACCCCCCTTCCCCGAATAAAATTTCTTATACAAAATTCATATCATTTTATCTTTTTTTTTAGTAAATTTTCCCTCGTGATTCAAATATTCACCTCATTTTTAATTTTCCCTGTTGTGAAAATCATTCGACCTTTTTTTTTTCAAAAAATTTTATAAATTCAACTTTGAATTGTCATTTGATTTGACTACAAATCATTTGAAATAAATAGGGATGGGGTCTAAATGGCCTTAGATGCCGAAAAAGACCTTAAAAAAAAAAAAAAAAAAAAAAAAAACTTTGAATTGTTATGTCACACTTAGAGAAACCCCCAGGGTCCCCCATGTCACAATTAGTAACGTTTTGTCCAGACCCCTCCCTAACGCATTACGTTGTGTGAACTACCCCTAGGCCAAAAATCTATCCATATTTATTAATTTTCTTTCTTTTTTTTATAGAATTGATTTCTCTTCTCTGCGACATTATTCAACTCCAAGAATAACAAACTGATTGATCCCTTGAAATCTCCGAGCTTTGAGATGCCGTCTTCTCTACTATGTGAGTAGTTTGTTATTTTTTTGATACTCTCTTGTTTTCATTATTACTTTCTCTTACCTATGTATATATGTAATATATATATAGAGAGAAAGTATTGGATTCATGTCAAAAATTCGATGTCGAGATTTTGATGGATCTTCACGTTTTGAGGTCCCCTGAATCCAAAAAAGTGGTTTTCGCGACATGGTCTGTCTGTGGGTGGGTGGGTGGGTGTGTGTTCAATTTTAAGGATGAAGGAATTGAGCTACGAGGTTGAAATTTTATATTTAAGTTAAACACCTCCCGGGACCGGAAAAATAAGCTTTTAATCAAAATCGGCCAAAGAGTACTAGTACTTTACTGATGTACTTTTTCAGTTTTTTTCGATTTTCTCAAAATTTGCTCCAACGATTTTTTTTTAAATTCAAAAATCAATTATTTTTTAGATGTTCTTTAAAATCTATATTCTCATTTTGCGATTGAAATCTTCTGAAGACCACTTTACTCTTGTATTTCATAGGGAAGATAGGAGAAATGGTTGCCATGGTAACAAAATATAAATATTTTCCCATACTTATAAATTTTACATCTGAATTCAAATGTTCCGTACTGTCGGGAACTAAATATATGTCGACACAAAAAATCTGGTGTGACAAGCACAGAACACAACTTTCGATTACCGAAGGTAAGAGAAAGTTGTGTGCTGTGCGCCAGTCACACCAGATTTTGTTTTTTCAAACGTCCCCTAATTTTTGGTAGATAAATCTCAATCTTTTGACGAGTTTTTTTTTGTTTGAATTGATTTTGTTTTGTACAAGAGATAATTCTATTTTTATGTCTAGAATTAAGATTTAACTCTTGCTCTTTCCATTTTTCGAAATTTTATTAGAAATGCAGTCTTCGATGTATTCATTCTATGAATCGCTTTATTTTTTTTCAAATTTAACTTTTCCTTCTCTACATTCATTATTTTAATATCATATTTTTTACTTTATTCAGCTCTTTTTAAGACAAATAATAAGATGTCTGTTGAATTCTAATAACAAGAAAATGAAGAGTTCTTTTCTTTTCTTTGTTATTCATTTTCTCATATTATGTTTCAAAAAAAAATTGTTGCAATCAATAAGAGTTAAAGATGAGAGCTTCCTCTTTGAAACCTAATATTAGAATTCTAGAATGCAATCACATTTTAGAAAATCAGAGGCAGATTTATCAAGTGGCAATCGACACTGATCAGATTTCCCAACCATTAGGGTCCCTAACCTCGGGCAAGATTTCTTTTTATTAAATTTTGTATGGGAAATTGCTTGTTAGAATGCAAACATTTTTTATGCGTCTTTTCGGCATCATAGAATTTCAACTTTCACTTTCCTTTTTAAAAATATAAAGGTAGTATTAATTTTATAAAAAGGTAAAGAAATTTTTCTCGATTTATTGTGATGATTAGTTTTTTCTTTTTTACCTAGATAGAGCTTTTAAACCCTTTTCCGCTACTGCAGCCATTTAGGGGTTTTTTAGGGTTATTTTATTTAATAGCTTTAAAATACATAGTACCGATGGCTACTGGGGAACGGTCCACATGCTGATTGCTTGGGGTCACCAATCCCGAACATTCACCCCTCTCGGCATCGCTTAACCGCAACGATTGTAGTGACTCTTGCTCCTCTCCTTTGCCAGGCCCCCGGCGAGCTTTGTTTGAAAAAGATGAAAATTTTTCACTCAACTCTCAAATATACTGTGAATTAGCCGGTCATTATATGGTTTAAGATAGCAAATTTGCTTGTTTTGAGTTTGTGTTTATATTCATTTATTTATTTCACCCGTCAGGTGTCACCCGCCAAACGGGTATCCCCTGGTGCGGGCTGCGCCCTCTGCACTCCCTAGCTACGACTGTTGTGTCCTGAGCATTAATCCACATCAGATTTTTTCTCTTACCTATATATGATTATATTTAGAGAGAAAGTATTGGTTTCATGTCAAAAATTCGATGTCGATTCGATTTGATGGATTTTGAGGTCACCTGAGTGCAAAAAAGTGGTTTTCGCAACATGGTCTGCCTGTCTGTCTGTGTGTCTGTGTTCAATTTAAAACAGCTAGGAGGTTGAAACTTTATATCTAAGTTAGGCACCCACCTGAGGCGTGAAAATAAGCTTTTGGTCAAAATCAGACAAAAAGTACCAGTACTTAACTTTATCAGTTTATTTCAATATTCTCAAAATTCACTCTAATTTTGATTAAAATTCAAAAATAAATTATTTTTTAGATGCTCTTTAAAATGTATATTCTCATTTTGCTCTCAAAATTGTTAAAAGACAACTTTACTCTTGTACTTCATAGGAAAGATAGGAGAAATGGATGCCATGGTAACAAAATATAAATATTTTTCCATACTAATAAATTTTACATATTGAATTATAATATATCGGCGGAAACTAAATATATGTCGACACGAAAAATCTGGTGTGTGAGCACAGAACACAACTTTCGAATACCGAAGTTAAGAGAAACTTGTGTGCTCTGTGGCAGTCACACCAGATTTATTAAATTTCTTTAAATTCCCTAATTTAAATTATCATCTAATAATACAGAAGATAAATTCTAATTGAAATAATTTGGATCTATGCCAATTATCTATTAGTTCATAATTCTTCCTTCTCCCCCCCCCCCCTCTCTCTCTCTCTCCTTCTCCTGCTTTAAATTTCTCATAAATAATTTCAAAAATTAAGCATTCTATTATCTATACAGTATATAAATTAATACTATAGAGTCTATATATTAGTATTGCATTCATCTCTTGATTTCAAAAAAGTGGATCTCGTAAATGATCTGTCTCTGACTCATCCTCTGAGTGTGCAATACTTCTGTGTTCAAAATTAAGCATGCTACTAAATAAAATGAATATTCATCACCAGAATAAAAATGATTCTCTTGATGAAAGGTAACTTAATTAAAGTTAAAATTAATTAAAACGTCAGATGTTTATTTTTATAATAATTATTTAATCTCTTTATTTATTATTATAAAAATTAAACATCTGATGTTTTAATGAATTATAAACCTTAATTAACTCACCTTTCATTTCTAAATTCTTGCACTTTCTTTCTGTATTTCAAGAAATGGTTAGCCCCCGGGTGTGGCATAGTAGGTAGCGTGCCTACCTCATATGCCAAACGTCGCGGGTTCGGACCCAGGCAGTCGGATGATTTTATTTAAGCCATTTGGATACCAGATGGCTTAAATAGAAATGCCTGAACCCTCAATATATATACATTAATTACAACGCTAATCGTCTAAATGGCCTGAGTTGCCGAAAAGACTGTGTGAATGTGTGTGTGAGTGTGAGTGCGAATGAGAAAAAAGTGTGAATGTTTTTAAAAATTGATTGAAGAAATGGTTACCATATATAAATATTTTCCCATGCTTATACAAGATACAGCTTGAATTTTAACATAATATATCTGTGGAAACTAAATATATGTTAACAAAAAAATTCTGGTGTGACAAGCACATCACACAACTTTCAATTACCGGAGATAAGAGAAAGTTATGTGCTGTGTGACCAGTCACACCAGCTTTTTTTATTTTAGTCTTTTCGGCATCTCAGGCCATATCGACTTTAGACGATATTCAATATTTAAATACATGATGGAGTCCAGGCATATTTATTTATATCATTTGTTATCCAATTGATTTAAATAAATTAATCGGACTGCCTGGGATCCGAACCCGCACCCTATCATTATTGATATTCCCTATCATTAGTGGTATTTGACAATTTTAACCTCCCAACACAGAGGGAGGGGGGAGGGTTTTTTTTTTTTATTAAAAAATAATTAAATATTAATACTTTCTTGGTAGATATTAAAAAAATATATTTCATACAATATTCATTCCCCTTGCCTTACAAATGTTAACAATACTAACATCTCTCAAGGGATGAGGTCATTAACATGTTTTATTATTAACCATTTTATGTTTATCGTTTTAATTTTTATAATTTTGTTTAATTTAAACTAGACTAATTCGTTTATTAAACTCAGGCAAATACGTTCGTACTTGTTTCTCAAAATCCGTACGTGACATCTTCGTTGAAATCAAATTAATGGGAAAAGGCAGGTCGTGGATGCAAAGAGAATTAGGAATACCTAACTAGAAATAAAATTTTCCAATAGAATTTGGAGATAGAGATAGAAACGTTGACATAGATAGATACATACGGTAGATAAAGTTCAAAGGGCAACAAATAGACAAAGTCTAAAATGAAAACCCTTCAAAAAATTAACTAAAGACAAACAGGACTAACTTTTTAGGACTCAGCAGGCCTCAAAACATGTATTTTCATCAAAATCTCAACATTAAATTTTTGACAAGAATGCATTATTTGGGCCTCTCTATATATTAATAATATACAGTATATAGCTAAGAGAAAATAAAAAATTTATTTTGTACTCTATGAGTGAGAGTATACACGGATAAAAAAATTATCTTAAACCATGCATTTTGATTTTAGGTTAAATGTATAAATTCGTACCGGTATGTTTAAAAAGCCTTATGCCATCAATTTTCAAACTGTCTATCAAAAAAAAATCAAAATAAAATGACAAAAAGACAAAACAAATGGCCAAAAATGTTGAAATTCCACCCCTTCCTTTTATTATAGGGTTAGGGATCGAGGGGAATCCAGAAAAATCAACTTGAAATAAAAGCGGTTGGAATGAAAAATTGAAACTGGTCGCACAGCACACAACTTACTCTTTTTTTGCTAATAGAAAGTTGTCTTCTGTGCTTGTCACACCAGATTTTTTTGTGTCGACATATTTTTTTCTTCTTCTTCTTCTTCTCAGTCATTAGTGTTAGACTTGACACTTTGTGGTTACTCTGAGGAGTAACTCTCATGGGAATGATACTGAGGTGGGTTCCCGTTTCCTTCCTCAGGAGGAGTCATCTCAAATAGAGTTGGATAATTTATTGTCATGAGGTGGATTTGAACTCGAGTTGTATTCAACTCAGGATTATAATCCTGATAAGCTTAACTGCTTTATCCCCTCGGCTAATCACCTCTTCGACATACAGTATATTTAGTTTCTGCCAATTCAAGATGTGGAATTTATAAACATGGGAAAATATTTATATTCTTATAAATTTCTTCTATCGTTCCTATAAATTAAAGTGTGCTTCAAACAATATACATTTTCAAAAGCATCTAAAATTGACATGAATCTATTACTTTTTCTCTATATACAATAGAGATATAGATATATAGGTAAGAGAAAATAAAAACGTTTAAAACACTGCCTTAACATGGTAACATTCACAGTGGAAGATTTTTTTTTTCCTAATTAGCCACCTCAAATACTCTGCTACGAATGTCAAAGTTTCGTACTTAAGTTTCTTTCTCGGTAATGGTTGACGAAAAGAGCCGAAACAAAGTGCGAGAATAGAGTTTGCAAAAAAGGGGTTTTGTAAAGAGGACCATGTAATGTAAAGGGAAGGAACTGTTTCTAAAAAGCAACCAAGCTGAGAGAGAGAGACGAATGCGCGAAAATTCGTGCATCCGCTTTTCTCTCTTCTCCCCCTTTGATTTATTTTCACCAAGTCACTTTCTCTCTCTTCTCGTCCCCTTCCTTCCCTTCCAAAGGAGTCAAGTGTAAAAAGGGAATGGGGTGGATTATTATACTTATTAATTTCCGAGTAAAATTTAATCCAAACGAACAATAGTATGAAAATTGTTTAGTCAAATCTCATTTGTAATCAAAGATTTTTGTTTTGTAAAGTTGTTTCAAGATATTTTAAAATTAATTTACGAGATAAAATGAAAAAAATATAATAAAATTTCGATTCTTCTTTCTTTTTTGCAGTGGTTTTATAAAAGATCTTACAATTGTTAGTTGACCATATTTAATAGCCTTTTTTCATAAATTCATGTCTGTGACATTACATTTCTCTTCAATAGTGTATTAGAAAAC
Organism: Euborellia annulipes; assembly: GCA_023213315.1. Lineage (NCBI taxonomy): Eukaryota > Metazoa > Arthropoda > Insecta > Dermaptera > Anisolabididae > Euborellia > Euborellia annulipes. The sequence goes on along the minus strand of JAKCPI010026632.1, from coordinate 2,585 downwards.
TATAATTATTATTATCCCCGTTTATTTACCCGAGGTGCTTTCGTACACTCAGACACACACCTCAAACCAGACCTGGATACCACATGAAATTAAATCATTTCCTGTTTCTAACTCCTCATCCTGCATTCATTTCTAGCTAATCAACTATCGTTATCTCTAATTCCACCAAGTTCCTTATATGCTAGGGAGGATGTTTTAATTTGAGAAGGGACTTCCTCAGCGCCGGCGTGTAGCTCACTCCTTTCTATGAATGCAACCCTGGGAGGGAACCTTTTTTTTACGTCCCTTTCATAGGACTGAATATCATACCAATTCCCTCTAGATTTGCTTGAGGGCCATTGCGGTGGAATTTCATTTTCCAATACAGGACGTATTTGGGGATTTGTTTACATTAAATAAATATTTTTGTCGTTTCACTTGTCCTTTTAATAAAATGTACAGTGAAGGGAAATATTAAGTCCCACCCATGCTACTCTACTTGTGATTATTTCATTGTTTTTAGAAAAGAAAATGAAAATCTATATTGGAAATTTTCTAAGTTTGAACCATGAAAGTTTCCATATAATAAAAATAAATAATATTTTTTTTTAAAACAATGAAATAATCTCAAGTAGAAAACGCATGGGTGGGACTTAATATTGTCCCTCACTGTACATGTGTACGGACTTTTCTGCATCAAGAACGATTACAACTTTGTGCCTAAAATAAATATAAGCCTACAAGGACTGAGAATGGACGAATAAATTTTGTCCGAATCGTCTCCTTCGACATTTGGAATCCAAAGGCCTTCTTTTTTTGCTGCTCCTGTACTTGCTCTTTCCCAACTTGATAAATATTTGTATTTGACGAAAAAATCACGATCCTCCACGAAGTCCTATCTCCTGTGTAGGAGTTGACATCTTAACCCCCTAGATCAGGGCTAAAAAAAATAATTTTATTCTATTAAACGTAAAGATTTCTCGCTGCATTGCTCTTTAATGATAAGCAAATGATACAAACAGTTGATACGATAAGAGAGAAGAGAGAGTGTTTGTTTAGGGTGAATTTCCTAAGGAAACATGTTTCCTCCTATTGTCTTTCAACCCCTAAAATAAACGGATCTCTGGACTGGAAACACACCATCCCACTCTCTCTCTCTCGACCTTCTTGTCTTGATGTATTGCACTTTGTTTCAACAACTATTAATATTATCTTGGGCATTTGCTGCTACAAACGGAGAGAGAGGGGAGACATACAAAAGGGAAATAGCCCGAATTTGTGAATGTCACAAGGTCCAAGTCCAAGTTGGCTCCATTTTGCTTTTACCATTCAAAATAGCGTGCAAGCAATTATTTATACACTCAACTTGGCATCTCTAGACTAAAAACCCACTAAGGAGCAATGTAACTACTTCTATTTTAATCCAAATGGACATTTGTAATATGCATTGCCAAAATAATAATAATTTTCCCGATTGTCCTGCAGCGATATATTATGGAAATTTTCGCTCTCTCTATTCCGGACAAATTGGTTATTGATTAAATAATTAATGAGATTAGGTTTATATTTTAATAAGCAAATATGCTGGGTGAACATAAAAAAATATCGTTTTGAATTAAATTATTCTAAAAAAAATTTTATTTAAAAATATTTTAATATTATCATTAATTAGGCCTACATACAATTATACCGCTTGAGAAGGAAAGAGTGGAGAACACCTGGATAGTGCGAATAGGCAGATCCTTTTTTTACTTTCTCTTACCTCTATATATGTTAATATATAGAGAGAGAGAGGGTATTGGATTCATGTCAAAAATTCGATTTCGAGATTTTGGCTTTGAGGCCCCTAAACAAAACAAGTGGTTTTCGCGACATGGTCTGTCTCTGTATCTGTGTGTGTCTGTGTTCAATTTAAAGCATGGAAGGTTTGAGGATGAAATTTTATATTTAAGTTATATTTAGTTTTTTTTTTTTTTTTTTTTTGCTTTTCTCAAAATTGCCTCCAACAATTTTGATTAAAATTCAAAAATCTATTATTTTTTATATGCTCTTTAAAAAATTTTGCAATTGAAATTTTTTGAAGAACAGTTTACTCTTGTACTTCAAAGGAAGATAGGAGAAATGGTTGCCATGGTAACAGAATATAAATATTTTTCTGTTTATAAATCTTACATCTTGATTTCTAATATATCGGCGGAAACTAAATATATTTCGACACAAAAAATCTGATGTGACAAACCTTACCTTCGGTAAACGAAAGTTGTGTGCTGTGCGGCAGTGTGCAGTCACACCAGATTTGTTTCACTTTTTTGCCAAAGAATTATAAAATAAAATGTTTGAATCTCCTTCTCATTACATTACCTGTATTTAAATAACTATGAAAATTTAATACGATTTAATGTATACGGGGTAGATATGAAATAGAATAAATAAGCGATGAGTTTTTATTTCCCATTTTATTTATTCGCTCATATGCAAAAATGGCTTATAAAGAAAATATTTGCGTTATGATTTGAAATTAAAATAAATTTAAGAATGAGATGAGAATAAAGTGAACATTAATCTCCTTTTGTTATCGTTATAGTATATAATTATACTTATTAGTA
>JAKCPI010026631.1:0-16965 GCA_023213315.1 Euborellia annulipes | reverse complement strand
TTTCTCAAAAATAATGAAATTCTCATTCGATTTAAATAACACCATTGTTTTAGATTTTTAGTTATAATTCCCAGAATAGAGCTTATGATCTACAAAAATTGTAGAGCATAATAAATTTACTTTACAATCAGTAGTTGACATGACTAGAAAATATAATAAACCTAGATTTGTGATTTTGCCAATTCATGTTCTATCGTCTAGGCTACGTAAAATCTTGATATGCTCGCCTCGAATTCTCTATCTCTATTTTTGTTTTAACTAGCAAGATTAAGATAACTATGCATCCGGGAAGCTCTCTGAACCCCTTTTGGAACAATATGAGGAATGAAGAAATAAATATATTATGAAAGAAAAATGTTTGAAATTACTAATTTAATTATTTTATTATTTTTGATGAATTAATAATGGAATAGGGATTTTTGATGAATGCCAGCCAATAGAGATCTTCCTCATTTAAAGATAAAGCTTCGTAATAAGAGTTCTATTTAACAAATCGGAAATGAGTCACGAGTAGATGTAACTGAAATCTCTAAACTAAACATTGAGGGAATTTTTTACTCCCTTTTCTCCATTTCGTCGGTTCGAATGACTCGCACATTAGCATATGAGTCAATTCCCTGATGGACATCCTAAACCTGGAATAGCTATGACTATTGTAAGAGTGAAATATTTAAAGGAATAAATAAAACAGTAGATAGGAAAGGAAAATGACAGCCAGGTAATAAGTCTCCAAGAAATTAAACTCCTCTGTTAAGGAAACAGTTTCGGCTTTAATGAGATAAAACCATCCTCAGTCCAATAATCGAGAGTATGAACTCAAATAACAAAGCATTGAGTCAATAGAGTTGTCATATAGTGTGTATTATTATACATAAATTGTTTGTACAAAAATACAATGCAATGCTTATCAGTCATATATACAATCTCCAACTTTGTATCTCTAACTAGGCGCATTGTATATATGACTGATAAGCATTACATTGTATTTTTTGCTCTACCCATGTATATATGTAATATATATATAGAGAGAAAGTATTGGATTCATGTCAAAAATTCGATGTCGAGATTTTGATGGATATACACATTTTTGAGGTCCCCTGAATCCAAAAAAGTGGTTTTCGCGACATGGTCTGTCTGTCTGTGTGTGTCTGTGTGTCTGTGTGTCTGGGTGTGTTGTGTGTCTGTGTGTCTGTGTGTGTTCAATTTTAAGCATGAAGGAATTGAGCTAGGAGGTTGAAATTTTATATTTAAGTTAGGCCCTCTCCTAGGGCGTGAAAATAAGCTTTTAATCAAAATCGACCAAAGAGTACTAGTACTTTCTGAGTGTACTTTTTCAGTTTTTTCGATTTTCTCAAAAATTCGCTCTAACGATTTTGATTAAATTCAAAATTCATTTATTTTTTGGGTGCTCTTTCAAATGTACTATTCTGATTTTGCTCTTAAAATTGTTTGAAGACCTACTTTACTCTTGTATTTCATAGGGAAGATAGGAGAAATGGTTGCCATGGTAACAAAATATAAATATTTTCCCATACTTATACATTTTACATCTTGAATTCAATTGTACCCTACTGTCGGAAACTAAATACATGTTGACACGAAAATCTGGTGTGACAAGCACAGAACACAACTTTCGAATACCGAAGGTAAGAGAAAGTTGTGTGCTGTGCGCCAGTCACACCCAGATTTGTACAAACAATTTATGTATAATAATACACACTATATGACAACTCCACTCACTATTGACTCAATGCTTTGTTATTTGAGTTCATACTCTCGACTATTGGACTGAGGATGGGTTTTATCTCATTAAAGCCGAAACTGTTTCCTTAACAGAGAGTTTAATTTCTTGGAGACTTAGATATTACCTAGCTGCATTCTCCTTTCCTATCTACTGTTTAAATACAACAGCCACTTTAATTCTTCGGAATAAATAAAATACACATATTTTTATAAAATGTTATCGTCAAAATTTTTTAAATATTTTTTTAAAGTAATTTTTTGGTCTCGGAGACCATTTAGACTCCAGCCATATTTATTTATATTTTATCGGGGGCTAGTTGGTGTAGCGGGCTAGGGTGTCGGCTTCTACAAAGAAGATTCGTTCAAATACTGAGCTTGAGGGATTTTTTTCATTAAATAAAAAATATTATCAATTTTATTATAAGGACAGTTGGCCAAAAAATAAATACTTTTGCGTATTATCCGTTTATTTGTAAATATTTCGACCCCAGTGATTTGGAATCATCTTCAGTACAATCAACAGATGTTTTGAAAATAATTACTTTCTCCACATCTGTTGATTGTACTGAAGATGATTCCATATCACTGGGGTCGAAATATTTACAAATAAATGGATAAAAGTATTTATTTTTTGACCGACTGTCCTTATAATAAAATTGATCATCCTTACATCTACTAAACAAAAAATATTTTCACTTATGCATCGAAGCCTACCACTGAGCTAGAACATGACATTTAAACTCTACTTAAATTTTTAAAAAAATTTATCAAAAACTCTTTTTTTTTTTAAATAATCTTTTCGGCATCTTAGGCCATATAGACTTTAAAAGATTTATATTATTTACGATATACGGTATATTGGAATGTTTTTTACCCCCATATAGCATTTAGTATTCAAATGATTTAAATAAATTCATCGGACCCAACGAATCTCACCTTGACTTTTAGATATCAATATTGACATTTGTCAACATCTCTAACCTCTCACCGGGAAGGGGGTGGGGGGAGGATAAAAACTCTTGAAACGAAATAAGGTTCCACCACAATTTTTTAGGCCTAAGATCTTATAATTTTTCATATTTAAAGGAAAAGTTTACAAATTAAAATAAAATAGGAAACAACTTTCTTTTTACTTTTAAATAAATACAGTTATTTTCATATATCTAGTAATTAAACCTTTGAAGGAAGTAAAAGATGCCTTTCTCTTCCGATTTCAATTGACATAAAATCAGTCTAGATATAATTTTGTTTTGTTATTGTTTTTTTTTTTTTCTAACGTCGTTTAAATACTTTCCGTTTCTCCTTGTACTGAACAAGTATTTATATCTACATATTCAAAAGAAATCCTATTCTTAAGGATGTTATTATGGTCCGAGAGAAATTCCGATATCTAATTTTTATCCGATATTACTTTTACTCGACTTTTTTTTATATAAAAGAACTCCAATAACATTTAATTGTTAATTACAATTAATAATTAATGGTTTCTATTTTTTCCCATTCTCCATATTGAATTATAACTATCTTATTTTAAAAGAATTATTTTTATTCTAACTTGTAATTTAAATAGAATTCCGAAATTTCAAAACAAAGTCAATTAAGGAGTTAAGAAATTTTTCTTTGGGTAAAATTTTGATATTTATTCAATTTATGGAATATATAGTAAAAAAGTATTAGCGATATTTTTTAAGCTGTTTTGCCTATAAAAATTTATCTTTTAATCTTAGATTAAGTATTAAAAAGATTTCTCTTTTAAACCATTAAATTTATAATCAAATTATTATATAATTTTTATAAAACTGGATAAAATTAAGATGATGTTGGAATTGAAAAAATTATTAATAGGCTTACATTAAAAAAACGGCCCTTTTTTTTTAATTCTAAAAAAAAATTATATACTGTCGAAAATTTGACTTTTAAAAGCCTTTTGAACACGTTTGCGTAGTTTATTTACCCTGGACTCTTACAACAAAAATCAGTACTATATTCCATAATAAATAAAAAAAGCTACCAACTCTTTTGATTCGAATTATATCTGCGAGAAGATAAACAAATATATCACTGGCAAGGAGCTTGCCTATTTTTAATGAAAAAAATATGAAATTTGATATTCCATCTATTGCAATAGTATTGAGACTAAATCCCGGTAGTTAGGCAGCCCAAATGCCACACGCTCACTAAACGTTTTCTCTGATTAAAAAATTGTGATTTTTATTTCGATAATCTTGAAATTTATATAAATAAGATAAATTCTTCTTTTTTTTTAAAGGGTCGTTTGGCCTATTGTTTGCTTTGAAAAAGGTGTTTCTCACACAGACAAGCTGCCATTTGGGCTGCCTAACTACCGGGTTTTAATCTTAATACTATTGCAATACGGGTACTGATCAAATATTTTTTGTTAGTCTTTTCATAATTCTATTTTATTGTATTGAAGTATTTTTAATCTAATAGCAGTTTATTTTAAATAAAATTATTATAGGTCTATTGTTTTAAGATAATAATAAACTCGGCATAAATTATTTCTATTTAAGTAATTGATAAAAACGTGACTTAGGCCTTAAACTTTTCAAAAGAATCCATATAAATGTTAAAATTACGTAATTGTCTTTAGAATCCCTAAAAAAGAAATAATATTATTTTAAAAAGCTTTAAGTTATTTAAATTTAATCCGTAATTAATTTTTTTCCTTCTAAACATTTTTAATTATAACTTATAATGGAACAAAGTGTAATGAAATTCTTTGAAAAGGAACGAACCAACGACACTTGATCCATTACATCTTATGCAATGTTTCTTTTTTTTTGCAAGGTGGGGGGTTGAAGATGCTGATCAGGTTAATTGCCCTGAGGGGCCGTTACTTTGCGGGAATGAGCAATTAGTCAAGGCTCTAAAAATACAATTCTCTTCTAAGATATAATTTTTTTTTTTAACTTAATTCTGATACCTTTGATTGCTTTTTTATTGCTCAAGGGTCCTTGCTATTTAATCTATTAAGGTACTAATTTTTCTCTTTTGTTAATCATATAGCTTATAATATATAAAAGATGAATTATACTTTCTATCTAAACACCTTGATCTATCTTCCAATTCGTTAAATTCATGGTCTTTATTTGTTTATCACAATTTTTTTAACAAAACCAGTTCAAACTCATTTTACTTTCTCTTACCTTTATATATGTTAATATATAGAGAGAGAAATTATTGATTTTGTGTCAAAAATTCGATGTCGAGATTTTGATGGATATACTGTGTGTTTGTGAAAAAAATATCTCAAGAACGAAAAGAGCTAGAACATTGAATTTTTATATTTAAGTAAGGTACTCGTCTGGGACCTAAACCCGACGCTTTTAAACAAAATTGGCCAAAGAGTACTAGTACTTTACTTATGTACTTTTTCACTTTTTTTCCGATTTTCTCAAAATTCGCTCTAATGATTTTGATTAAAATTCAAAAATCAATTATTTTTTAGATGCTCTTTAAAATGTATATTCTCATTTTGCCCTCAAAATTGTTTGAAGCACACTTTACTCCTGTACTCCATAGGAAAGATAGGAGAAATGATTGGCATGATAACAAATATAAATATTTTTCTATGGCTTATAAACTTAACAACTTGAATTCTAATATATCGGCTGAAACTAAATATATGTCGACACAAAAATCTGGTGTGACAAGCACCGAACACAACTTTGTGTGCTGTGCGACCAGTCACTCCAGATTTTTAAAATCGTGTTTAAGTAATCTATCTCCAACAAAACATGTGATTTGTTTTAATCAAAAAAGTGAAAATTATCACTCCATATAAAGGGTTTAAAAAAAAATTCTTAGACATGTAACCGGAAATTGCACAAAAACGTTAACCTTATATTTACAAATCATATAACAATCTGAGTTTGAAAATAAAAAAAAATAAACATTTAAATGATAAAAGTGAAAGTGAAAAATTTTAATTAAATTGGGGGTAAAGAGTCAAAACAGCAGCATATGGTATGTGAAAGGGTAATTTAAAACGATTGTGAAATGAATAACAAACAGAAGTCAAAAAAATCTGGTGTGACTGGCGCACAGCACACAACTTTCTCTTACCTTCGGTAATCGAAAGTTGTGTACTGTGCTTGTCACACCAGATTTTTTGTGTCGAGATATATTTAGTTCCCGACAGTACGGAACATATGAATTCAAGATGTAAAATTTATAAGTATGGGAAAATATTTATATTTTGTTACCATGGCAACCATTTCTCCCATCTTCCCTATGAAATACAGGAGTAAAGTGGTCTTCAGAAGATTTCAATCGCAAAATGAGAATATACATTTTAAAGAGCATCTAAAAAATAGTTGATATATGAATTTTAAAAAAAATCGTTGGAGCAAATTTTGAGAAAATCGAAAAAAACTGAAAAAGTACATCAGTAAAGTACTAGTACTCTTTGGCCGATTTTGATTAAAAGCTTATTTTTCCGGTCCCGGGGGGTGTTTAACTTAAATATAAAATTTCAACCTCATAGCTCAATTCCTTCATGCTTAAAATTGAACACACACCCACCCACCCACACACCCACCCACCCACCCACACACCCACCCACAGACAGACCATTTCGCGAAAACCACTTTTTTGGATTCAGGGGACCTCAAAACGTGAAGATCCATCAAAATCTCGACATCGAATTTTTGACATGAAACCAATACTTTCTCTCTATATATATATTACATATATACATAGGTAAGAGAAAGTAATAATTAGAAAGAGAGAGAGAGAGAATCAAAAACCTATTTCAACTTATTACTTTATTTTTAAAAATTAAGCTATTAAAATTTTACTTAATTAAATAAATTACGATATAATAATTTGATATAGTTGATTTAATTTTTTCACCATTTTTATAGCTTTGATTAAAATTTCATATTTTATAACATTTTTTAAATTATTCTAGACAGCAGGAAGACGATTATAAAAAAAAATGATTTTATTATTTAATCTTTTTCATAATTATATAAGAAACGAGGAAAAAGTAGGTAAATTGTGTCTGGAAAAACGGTCAGTTGGGTTTGAGGTGTTTGTCTTCGTCCATATCAATACCAATCTGCAAATAATGAATAAACAACGTACTGTATCAACAGCTAAATGAATTTCTAATACTTTTTCTCTCTATATATTACATATATAGGGTAAGGGAAAGTAAAAACTCGTCTCGGGTGTGAGCAAGGGCGGATACAAAGGGGAAGTAAAGGGGGTAATTAACCCCCCCCCCCCCCGAGATTTGAAATTAATACTTTTTTTCGAAAAAAAAAAAATTTATTTTTAATGTAAAATTTTAAAAATTATTACTTAAAAATTGATTTGTATTTATATTCTGGCAAACAAGTACAGAATGAGCCTTTAAATTACCGAAATTAAGAAAAAATTGTGTGCTGTGCGACTAGTCACACCAGATTACCTCCCCCCCCCGAGAAACACCTCTGGATCCGCCACTGGGTATGAGTCATATCAAATATTGGAATAAAATTTTATCTCTAACATGAGTTATATAGAGATTTGCTCAGAAATTTTCCTTAAAGGAAAGTATTAAATAATCCTTATTCCAAAAAAGAATAGAGAGAATTTTATTTAAATAGAAAGAATATCTTCAATAAAAAATAATAAATTATTATACAATAAGATAGATAGATCTTGGACTATCTAATAGTATTTTATTTTATTCTGCTATATGAATAGATATATTTGATATCTTCCTAAGCTATTAATAAATAATTCGTTGGAGAATCCACGGTCCTACTTTTTTTTTTAATATATAAAAAACACTTGCACTTTTTTCCCACACTCATATACACGTCTTTTCGGCAACTCAGGACATATAAGACTTAACGGTAGTCGTATTACTTCCTTTTTATTTGGATACCAAATGGCTTAAATAAAATCATCGAACTGCCTGAGATCCGAACACGCGACTCTTGGAATAGAAGGCCTGCACGCTAGTCAATATACCAACGCCCGAGGGCTCGGTCCTGCTTGTCCTTAAAAAAATACGTAAAAGAACAAAAAAGAAAAGTTATTTTATTAAATTAAATTATACCTTCTCTCTGGAAGTACTCATCGAATAAGAATGAAATTTTACATATTTATTGAGAATATTAATTTAGTTCACAGGGGATGAAAAAAAAGCTTCCCAAAATACGATTTTCTCAACATCATCTGGACCAAATCTTTTGAAATTTAATTATATGCTCTGAGTCCACTTTTTCAGATAATCATCTAATCAATTCCATTTGTGTTTTTTAGTCAACTTGATAACTATTTGCATTTAAGGGAAGTTGCAAAATTTGTTTAATCATTTAATTATTCTACAAAACTCAACATTTTCCTCAAACTCTTTCATAGAAATGGAAAGTTATTTTTTCAATGACTAATTTAAAAAAAATCCTAAATGGATTTTTAATTAATTATTTTCTTAGGATGGATGATTGTCTATAATATCGATTAAAGATGTCTCTTTAATGAGTAAAAAAGAAAAATATATGACTTCAAATAAATTCTCTTAAAGAAAAACTCGGCAATAAAATCCTTTGAATGTGAAAAAAAGGCTTTATGTTATAATAATAATTTCCAAGATTTTGTGTGGGATTTGCTTTTCAAAATGTAATATTGTAGGGAATTGTAAAATAAAATAGAAAAATATATTTACAATTCTAAATTGTTTGTTTATTAATTGATTTAAAATAAAGTTATTTAAATATATTAATTAATAAAATGAATATATACAAATAGTTCACAAAAGTGTCGAAACGGCAAGTTGAATGTATTTACATAAAAGTTCATAAAACGGCACGATAATTAAATAATTATATTTACAATGGGATGGCGAGATAATGAGAGAAGGCACTTCACGATGGCGGTCCCGACGTCGTCTTCTTGGGTAATTCTTTTGAATACTGATGGACCGTCTGTCCGTCGAAATGGGGTACCGGATCAGTGAACCCGTCTGATTCTACTGGCCTGGTCGTCTTCTTTGAATAATGGCGAACCGTCTGTTCGCCAGTTATTCCGTCGAAATAGGAATCCGTCTGATTCCGCTGTGGTCTTCCTACGTCTTGAGCACAAAGGCACACCTTGCCTCGGAAGATTGTACTGGTGACTTGGTTCCGCCGCACCCTTTTATAGAGACCTCGCGCCCCGCTCATCCCTTCCAGAATCTTCTAGAAGCCACCCCTTCCTCGTCGCCCCTTCAGACCGAAGGTATAAAAGGGCTGAACGATCAGGCCTCTCCCTCTCTTAACACACGTCGCCCCAGGTTAGTGAAATGTCCTCTCTCATCGCCTCGTCCATTACATTTAAAAAATATCTGCCATTTTTTCCTTCCTACAACTCGGCCATCCTACGATGTGTTCGACTCGAACACTGGCTGGACACCGTGGTCGCTCTCGAACAATGGCTGGACACCGGGTTGCCGATCTTGTAAGGCGCACGTCCTTTTTTCATCTGCCTGGCTTTGCGATGAACATTCACGTCGCGGACACGGACGAGCTTTCCTCGGGCATCCTTCAGGTCGTGGATGGACGCCTTCCGGTGGACCTCCCGTCTCTGGGTCCATTCGCCGGCTCGAAGAGGTACCTGAAACATACATCCCACTGGCCCCGCCCTTCGCGTCGTCGCACAGTGGGTCAGAATCCCAAAAAGCTGGCCAAAAGTCGAAAAATAAAGTTTTTAGTTGGAAAATTTTATATGCTGCGTTGGCTAGACTGATAACCCAAGTGTCAAAATCCGTTAGAATTAGAGTCAAATCCCTTATGCCTGCTTTTGAAAATTAGTTCAAAGTTGACCTTCGCTCAAATAATATCTAACGTCCACGCAGGAGAAACATCAAGCTCGTGTTTGAAGAGCCATAGTTTCTCGTAGAGTTCACCGATTTTACTTTAACAAAATGGAATCAACTCGTGAAAGAAAGTAGATTAAAACTGTGTTTATTAGAAAACTCAATATTTTTAAAGAAAAAAGTAATAAGGTAATAAAGTTACATGAATTTTACGATGGAAAGCAAAAAAAAAAGTTTAGTTTTTAATGAAAAAGTTTAGTTGTAAAACGTTGTTATGTGTTCTAACATACTAGACATGAAAGATGAAACTATTATCTATAAAATAAAATAAAATCCAGCTGCGAATATCTGCGAAACGAGATTTTATGCAGTTTTTTGTAAAAAAGAAAATACGAAATATTATTTTAGCGTAACTAAAAAAAGTATAAATAATTTTTTCGTGAGCATGGATAATTGTTTAAACTTCTCTTCAACAGATATAATGTAGGCCTATATAAATAAATGTATACTGTACAGATACTGAAATAGTTATTTAGAATTTAAAAGCAAACAATTTTTTTTAAACTCAAATTTCATCCCTAAATTTATGCGCGAGATGCCTGTAATTTGATCGATTTAATTTATTTGGACTATTATTTGTATTGATATACAGGATCAAATTTGTTGTATAAAAATTAAATTTAAATTTTATTGCATTAACTAGCCGCAAAGCCCGCCGAAGGTGCCCCTGGGCCCACTTGTCCGTCCTTGGCAGGCAAGTTTGTTCCATATTTCATGTTGCATTGCAATATTTGTTTTTTTTTTATTAAAATTATATTTGCCTTATTTGCACTATATGGTTGTAATTTTATTTAGAATATAAAATTTTAAAAAAATCAGAGCCCTTGGGGGGGGGGGGGCAAGTGCCCCCTGCCCCCACAAAGGACGGCTCTGTTCTGAATAACCCTATTCAACAAATTGTATCTAAAACTAATAATTATTCTTCACATTGTAAGCATTTTTACTTTTGATTAGGCCATATTGGTTCCGCCATTTTGAATTTGGTATTTTTGACATCGGATCCGTAATCAGCGACCCCAAAAACCCCCCAGTAACAAATTTCAGATCGATTTATTAAGATTTCGAATTTTGGCCAGCTTTTTTGGATTCTGACCCACTGTGCGTCGCGTCTCGGTGCGTGATCAGTAGTTTTTTCTTAATTTTAAATCCCATATTATTTTCGCCTAAATGAAAATACAATGAATCAAATTTAAAATTTGAGTACTCGCCCTGTCCGGCCTCTGGGTTTTGAAAGCCATGAGAAAATTACGGGAAAGAAGCAAGCCTAAATTTCCCTTTAATAAACTGATTAGAGCCAACGGGCATGCAAATGAAATCAGGCGGACAGGGACCTATTAAAAAAAATCAAGAATTTTAAAATAAAAATTTCGGGGGTGGGGCAATTGCACAATAAATCTTTAAACTTTTAAATCACTTGATAGATATTCATTGAAGAATTTTAAATCCAAAAAAGCATGTTAATGTTTGAAGAAATAGAAGAATTAAAAATTTCGGGGGGGGGGGCAATTACACAAAAAATATTTAAACTTTTAAATCACTTGATAGATATTCATTGAAGAATTTTAAATCCAAAAAAGTATGTTAATATTTGAAGAAATAGAAGAATTAAAAATTTCGGGGGGGGGGCAATTACACAAAAAATATTTAAACTTTTAAATCCCTTGATAGATATTCATTGAAGAAATTTAAATCCAAAAAAGCATGTTAATATTTGAAGAAATAGAAGAATTAAAAATTTCGGGGGGGGGGGGGCAATTACACAAAAAATCTTTCAACTTTTAAATCCCTTGATAGATATTCATTGAAGAATTTTAAATCCAAAAAAGCATGTTAATATTTGAAGAAATAGAAGAATTAAAAATTTCGGGGGGGGGGGGCAATTACACAAAAAATATTTAAACTTTTAAATCCCTTGATAGATATTCATTGAAGAAATTTAAATCCAAAAAAGCATGTTAATATTTGAGGAAATAGAAGAATTAAAAATTTCGGGGGGGGGGGGGGGCTGCCGAATTTAAAAAAAACTCTCAAACAACTTTTTTAGATTCTTATCAAGGGAAGGCTTTAGGGAAGAAACCAAATTGATATCTCTCCTGGTTAAAAAAAAAATTTGAATTTGCCTCTCCGGCTCCGCCCTCTCTGTATTTCGCCAATCAGCGCTATCCCTGAGGCCTGATTGGTTGTTTCACACATCGGACACGTTTTTTAGCGCTTTATTATATAGTATGATGATAGCTGGTATGATCCAAATACGCCTTACAAAATGATCCTGTATTACAAAAGAGCGCTTTTTTAAGTAAGTACTTTACAGCTATTTACTATTTCTGTAATTGGCCCTTTATTTAACACAATAAATAAAGAAATAAATTATTTAGTTAGTACTTATCTTCGTGATAGTAATAAAACCATATCATTTTATAATTTGCAAATTACGTTTATTACCTTAGCGTGATTTCCTAAGCTTTTTCGAAATTCTATTTTTAAGAGCATTAAATTCTCATTTTGGAGTTTTTTTTTTTATATTCACTTTTTAAAGTGTTGAGATATCAATTTGTTTTTGCGGTAAAGAAGAATCGAAGCATTGAGAATTGACCACGAGTTAAGTTAAGAACGTTTAAGGTCCGTGAATTTCAGGTTTTCAACGATGGCCGTCCAAGAAACATGCTCGCATCTACCAAATTTGCCCGCCGAAGGCGGGCAATTGCTCGCCGAAGGCGAGCAAAGCTCGCCGGCAGGCGAGCTTGGGGGTCCAGGGGGCGAAGCCCCCTGGCTATGCGCGGTTCGCCGAAGGCGGAACCGCTGCGGCTAGTAAATAAATAAATACAAAAATTAGCACTTGGAAGTTGTTTATTTAATAGAGGGTGTGTTTTAAAGGTGGGTACATGAAGAGAGTCTTTTAATAGTTATTTAATTTCGATTTTATTCCCAACAGAATAAATCCCCGTTAGTTTGCAAGTAAATAGAATTTTTATCAATAGAGAATTTATTTCATAATTTTTTTTCTTGGCCGCTTTGAGAGCAATGCAATCCTATCTGTCTATGCTTGCTTGCTTGTTGTCTTTAGTTTGAGTCGAGACATGAGTCATTCGGTCGACCTAGGAGCCTCTCTCTCTCTCTCTCTCTCTCTCTCTCCTCGTGTGTTTAGTTTTTTTTTATATTGTGTTGTTATTTGTGCAAATAAGACGTTCATCCCCCAAACTCATTACTCCCCGTCTGGTCATCTTATTATTAAGGTAATTAATATTTTGCATCTCTCATTTTCATAACAGATTAAATTTTTTTTTTTTCAATTTTTTTTTCTCTCTTAAAATATACTTAAGGTATATAAAATTATATCCAATTTTTACTTTCTCTTACCTATATATATGTTAATATATTCGATGTCGAGATTTTAATGGATAAACATTTTTTGAGATAAAAATAGGATAAATGGTTGCTATGGTAACCAAATATAAATATTTTCTCATATTTATAAATTTTACATCTCTCGAATGTATTTTACTGTCGGAAACTAATTATATCACGACACAAAAAATCTGGTGAGACAAGCACAGAACACAACTTCGATTACCGAAGCTATGAGTGATAAAACGCGACAGATTTTTTAAATATAACTCTTTAATGAAGTCGAATGCCCATGGGAAGGGTGGGAGAGGGTGTAAATCACCCTTTCTATTAAATAAATTAGTATTTTTCTTTAAAAATGAAATTTAATATAGAAAATTATTATTTTTTTTTTTTGTATAAATTTTAGATTTAAGCAAATGAATTACTTTCTCTCTCTCCTCACCCTCCACCCCTACCATATAACAGTAATTGAAAATATAAATTCTTAAACTTTTATCTCTCGTCATTGATATAGTAATAAGAGTTTTTGGAGGTGGAATTTTTTTTGTCGGAATGGGTGCTTTTTACCACTTTGTTTCACCACTCGCCTCCCCTAACTCAACATCCCCTTAATAGATATTCATTAATTCACATTCAATTATTAAAATAAATTAATGAATAAAATTGCATTTGTTTTTCTCATTAAAACCTTTTAGAATTTTTTATCAAAATTAATTTTATTTCTGTATGTTTAAAAACCACCCCCTCTCCCCCTCGCCAAGTTATTTTTACTTACTACTCTACAAATTTTCTTAATATAAACTTGATATGTTTGATTGAGGAAAAAATAATTCAAATTTTTTTTGACTTGCAATTAAAAAAAAAAATCTGATCTTTTTGTTAATTCATTTTTTACTTTCTCCTCTATATAATATATAAAAAGAGAAAGTATTGAATTCATGTTAAAAATTCGGTGAGATTTTAAAGGATATACACGTTTTGAGGTCCCCCTTCGCGACATGGTCTGTCCAAGGGCGGATCCAGAGGTGTTTCTCGGGGGGGGGGGGGGGTAATCTGGTGTAACTCGTCGCACATCACACTATTTTTTCTTAATTTCGGTAACTTAAAGGCGCATTCTGTACTTGTTTGCCCGAATATAAATACAAATCAAATTTTTAAGTATTAATTTTTAAATTTTACATTCAAAATACATTTTTTTTCGTAAAAAAGTATTTTTTTCAAATCTCAGGGGGGTAATTACCCCCTTTACCCCCCCCCCCTGTATCCGCCCTTGGGTCTGTCTGTCTGTGTGTGTGTCTGTGAACAAAATATCAGATTACCAGATTTTTTAAATATAACTCTATAATGAAGTCGCATACCCATGGAAAGGGTGAGAGAGGGTGTAAATCACCCTTTGTATTAAACAAAATAGTAGGACTTTCATTTAAAATTGAAATTTAATATAGAAAATTTTTACTTTCTCTTACCTATGTATATATGTAATATATATATAGAGAGAAAGTATTGGATTCATGTCAAAAATTCGATGTCGAGATTTTGATGGATCTTCACGTTTTGAGGTCCCCTGAATCCAAAAAAGTGGTTTTCGCGGCATGGTCTGTCTGTCTGTCTGTGTGTGTGTGTGTCTGTGAGTCTGTGTGTCTGTCTGTCTGTGAACAAAATATCTCAAGAACGGAAAGAGCTAGGAGGTTGAAATTTTATATTTAAGTTAGGCACCTCCCTGGGACGTGACACGAATCTTTTGAACAAAATCGACCAAAAAGTACTAGCACTTTACTGATTCACTTTTTCAGTTTTTTTCGATTTTCTCAAAATTTGCTCCAACGATTTTTTTTAAAATTCAAAAATCAATTATTTTTTAGATTCTCTATAAAATGTATATTCTCATTTTGTGATTGAAATCTTCTGAAGACCACTTTACTCTTGTACTCCATAGAAAAGATAGGAGAAATGGTTGCTATGGTATCAAAATATAAATATTTTCCCATACTTATAAATTTTACATCTTGAATTCAATTGTACCCTACTGTCGGAAACTAAATACATGTCGACACAAAAAATCTGGTGTGACAAGCACAGTACACAACTTTCGATTACCGAAGGTAAGAGAAAGTTGTGTGCTGTGCGCCAGTCACACCAGATTTTTTATTTTTGTATAATTTTTAAATTTGAGCAAATGAATTACATTCTCTCCCTCCACACCCTCCACCCCTCTAACAGGGAATTTAGCTCTCCTATAATAATATTTTGACTATTTAATAATAAATTATTATTAGATAATTCAAAATATAAATTCTTAAACTTTTATCTCTCGTCATTGTTTTAGTAATAAGGGTTAATTTTGGACGTGGAATTTTTTTTTTCGGAATGGGTGCTTTTTACCACTCCCTAATTATAAATTTAAAAATTCAGATGATTTTTTCAAAATTTGCTTACGTTTCTGAGTCGTAACATGCTACAAGCCTGTATATCCCTCCTTCGTTTCATGAATATATTTCCTTTGTTTGTAGTTTTAGATATAATTCGATCCCCCTCGGCTCACGCATCCCCTTATAGATATTCATTAATTCACATTCAATTATTAAAATAACTTAATGAATAAAATTGAATTTGTTTTTCTCATTAAAATCTTTTAGAATTTTATATGAAATTAATTTTATTTCTGAATGTTTAAAAGCCACCCCTTTCCCCCGTCACCAAGTTATTTTTGCACACTACAAATTTTCTTAATATATTGATTGAGGAAAAAATAATTCAAATTTTATTTTGACTTGTAATTTTTAAAAAAATCTGATCTTTTTGTTACTTCATTTTTTACTTTCTCTTACCTCTATATATGTTAATATATAAAGAGATAATGTATTGGATTCATGTTAAAAATTCGGCGAGATTTTGATGGATATACCCGTTTTGAGGTCCCCCTTCGCGCGATGGTCTGTCTGTCTGTGTGTGTGCGTCTGTGAACAAAATATCTTCGGAATTAAAATAACTACGAGGTTGAAATTTTATATTTACTTATTATTTAGTCTTTATATGTATTTATATATGTCTATATTAATATTTTTACTTTTTAACTTTACCCATCAACCGTAGGTTGGCAGGTAAATGTAATCGTAAAAAAATCGAAATTTTTCTGAAGCTGCCAAAATGCGTTTTGAGGTCCCATGAATCAATTTAAGTATTGTAGTTTTTAGAATGGTTGTATGTGTGTCTCTGTGTGTGTTTGTCTGTGGTAATTTTTTTGTTCAAAGAAAACTCAAAAACTATTTGTTCAATTGTTTTGGAATTTTGCATACATAAACTAGGGATATAGCCCAAGAACTGAAAAGCTTTTTTTTTCGTAAACTTCGGATCATTAGGGGTGGGGAGGGGGGCAATATTATTTTCTTGAATAGTGAGTGGGCAAAGTTCTTTTTCTTTTTAAAAACACTCCCATTTTTTTTCCCATTCACACTCACATTCACATAGTCTTTACGGCAGCTCAGGCCATATAAGACTTTATACGATAACTGTTATTATGAAAATATATCTATTGGGGTCCATGCATTCTTATTTAAGCCATTTGGTATCCAAAAGGGTTAAATAAAATCATCGGATTGCCTGGGATCAGAACCCTCGACCCTTGGTATACAAGGCAGGCGCGCTACCAACCACGCCAAGCCCGAGGGCGGTGGGCAAAGTTGTACACTTGGCTTAGTTCAACCCTTTATTTACCTTGCCCCCCCCAACCAAGGGCGGATCCAGAGGTGTTTCTCGGGGGGAGGGGGTAATATGGTGTGATTCGTCGCACAGCACACTATTTTTTCTCAATTTCGGCAATTTAAAGGCGCATTCTGTACTTGTTTGACAGAATATAAATACAAATCAAATTTTTAAGTATTAATTTTTAAAATTTTACATTAAAAATAATTTTTTTTTTTCAAATCTCGGGGGGGGGGGGGGGGTGGTAATTACCCTATTTTCTTTAACAAACCAAAATATATCGAGTATTTAAATTTGTGTTT
>JAKCPI010026630.1:0-11274 GCA_023213315.1 Euborellia annulipes | reverse complement strand
TCATTAAAATTATTACATTACTTTTACCATATACTTAAGGCTAAAGCTATCAGGTGGGGACTTAATATTGTCCTCACTGGACATATATCCCAAGGAATGCTAATAGCTTATTATATACTAACAATTGTAAAGAGCAAAATTCTTCTCATGTTGTCACTTGAACAGACCACCTTCGTATATAATAAACTCTTAGCACTTAGAATACAGTGAGGGACAATTTAGGTCCCACCCAGGGCGTTTTCTACTTGAGATTATTTCATTGCTTTTAAAAAAATATTATATATTTTTAATGGAAACTTTCATGTTTCAAACCTAGAAAATTTGCAATAAAGATTTTAATTTTCTTTTATAAAAACAATGAAATAATCACTGGAGAAGCACATGGAGTGCAGGACTTAATATTGTCTCCACATTTTACAAGCATTTTATGTATATTAATACCCACCAATTGACAACTCTACCTTTAGCTAGATGCTTTGGCATTTGAGTGCATACTCTTGAAAATGGACTCAGAATGGCGATATTTAATTATAACCGAAACTGTCTCCACTACTCTTGAGTTTCATTTCGCAGTGGGTGACTTCTTGGCTGCCCGCTCCGTCACCTATTGTTGAAATACAACAGCCACTTCACAAATTGTCAAATTTGGAAGACTTAATTTCATTGCCTCTTTATATATTCTGGAATTCTGAGAGTGGTTTGATAATTTTTTTTAATGGTTATTATTATTATTTTATTTTTTTTTTTTAGTCTGATTTTAGAGATTATCCACAATTACTCCGTCAAGCTATTTCATTAGCTCGAAGAGTGCAAGATCCATTAATCGAATTTTCTCAACTTTGCACCTCTGACGATGAGATTCTTTGTCTTCGCTATCACAATCTTCAAGTAAAAATATAAAATAATAATATTTTTTATAATTAGATAACACTTTGATAGAAATATTTGGAGGCTTTTCAAACAACGCCCTAGAGACAGCAGTCAATATATCGTGAAAGCTATCTTTTCCTCGGCGTGACTCACGACTATCGTTGATAGCATTTTGCTCGAAACGTGTACGAATGTACGATTTGTTTATTTTTCACTAGTTTACATTCGCAGTCACATTGTTCTATAATAAAACAAGTTTGTGTTTTTGCTATGCAGAATGAGTTTTAAAAAAAAAGACAGTTGAGTAGACGTAAAATATTATTAGTGAAATGCCTTTTTGAGGAGATGGAAGAAATACAGTGACGTAGCGAGCTTAACCCGCCTCTAGGGCACAATACCCCCCCCCACATTCGAAAACCATATAATAATGTTATATGTAAAATATACAAAATTATTATATTACATTGCCACTAAATTTAAAATATATTTTCCAGAAATCAATTATAATAAAAATAAAAATTATCCAGCAATTTTTTGTTTTGGCGCCCCTTTGTGAGTAGCGCCCGGGGCATGATGCCTTCCCTTGCCCCCTGCTCGCTACGCCACTGACGAAATACTTCTCCATACTCATGGGATATGATATAATTGACTAAATAATTTGCAGTCTATAGGGTGTTGTTTTTCCGTATTATAAAATAATAATTTATAAATAAATGTATTATTTTTAATTAAAATTGACATTTTTTATAGGAACACGTTCCTCAGGAAGAATTACTTGAAGCCCTTTATCTAGAATTTGTAAACCGTACAAATGAAGTTGGCGTAGATGTAAATCTTGCTGTTCAACAGCCTTATACATCAAATTTAGTTCAATTTGTTTGTGGCCTGGGTCCAAGAAAAGGCCAGGCTCTTCTTAAAACTCTTAAACAAAACAATCATAGATTGGAAAATCGAACTCAGTTGGTTACTGCATGTCACATGGGTCCTAAAGTCTTCATTAATTGTGCCGGTTTTATAAAAATAGACACGAATTCTCTAGGAGATAGGTAATTAAAAAATTTTCAACAAAACATATACCGGGTAACGCCGAAAAGAAATAATAAATAAATTCTATGTTTTAGCACTGAAGCATATGTAGAAGTACTCGATGGCTCTCGTGTCCATCCTGAAACTTACGAATGGGCAAGAAAAATGGCTGTGGATGCTTTGGAGTATGATGATGAAGATGCCAATCCTGCTGGTGCTTTAGAGGAAATCCTCGAATCGCCTGAGCGACTTAAAGATTTAGATTTAGATGCGTTTGCTGAAGAACTGGAGCGTCAAGTAATTTAAATTGAAATCTCTCTCTATATATATATTGGGTTGTTTAGAAAGTAATTTTGTTTTTTCCAACAAAGGACTTAAGTGAATTTGTTCACAGCTAAAATATATAATGGTTATGCCGCTTAAGTGTGAAATTTGCTGAGAAAAAATACAATTAAGTCCTTTGTTGGGAAAAAAACGAAATTACTTTCTGAACAACCTAATATAAGTATTTATATGAGTATATAACTAAATTTTTATTAATTTTTAGGGATTTGGTAACAAAAGTATAACCTTATACGACATCCGAGCGGAACTTAATCACAGATATAAAGATCTTCGAACACCTTACGCTTCACCAAATCCTGAAGAACTTTTCAACATGCTAACCAAAGAAAATCCAGAAACTTTCTTTATTGGCAAAATGGTTCTTGCCACCGTTACTGGTATTTAAACATTAATTAATATGAAAAGATATATATGCATTATTAATAATTTATATATAAATGAATTTAAACTTTTTGCAGGCATTACTCATAGAAAACCGCAAGGAGAACAATTAGATCAAGCTAACCCTGTGCGTAATGATGAAACTGGGCTTTGGCAATGTCCTTTTTGCTTGAAAAATGATTTCCCAGAACTTTCTGAGGTATATTTTAATATTTAATTAATTAGTATACTAATTGTGAATGGAGATGAGTTAAAATTGAAGAAAAAGAGAAGTCGTTGCACATTGTTTTTCACTTAGGTTTAGCTAGAATAAAATATTATGGTAGGTACAGGAAGAAAAAAATTTTTCATTATTTAAAAAAATTCGGTTTGTTAGGAGGTGCAAAATTTTATTTCTCCACGGTGCCACTGTAACTAAAACCAAATTGATTTTAAAATTTTAATACTTCTTTAAATTTGAGTCTGAAATTTTCTCGCCTCTTAAATTTAGCCCTGGCATCACGGGCCTAACCATATATCCACCACGAATAATGATAATTCTTGTTTCTTAGAGGGGGTGGGAATTTGAAATACGAATATTTATAAATTATGCATAATATACTTATGTAGAATTTGTTAATTTCTTGGAAACCATTGTTTGCGATATGCTCACTTTTTAAACGTTTCTTAATAACGAATTTCCAGGGCCGTATTTACGAAGAGGCGAACTAGGCATGCGTCTGGGGCGGCAAAATTTGTGAAAAAAAACCTGCTTATTTACATACCCTTATATATATATATTTTTTTTTTTTCAAATAGAAAGGAAAAGTAGGCTATTTGATGTTGAAAAGATATAGGAAGACAGGAGTCCTGGCGTATTAGGGTATTCCTCAGTATTGAGGGGGGGGGGGGGGGACAAAAGAGTCCAGTGCTTAGAGGCAGCAAATCCTTAAATCAGCATCTGCTGAATTTCATTTTGTTTTTGTGGACCACTTTTCCTTTTTGCCGCCCCCCTGACATCTGCCGCCCGGGGCACATGCCCCCACTGCCTCCCCTCCCCATAGATCTGGGCCTGTCTGTGCACACTGATGTCCCGGAGAGATTCTGGGTTCCATTCCCGGGGGCCATGAGGCGTTTGGCTAATCAACAAATAAACATTCTTATACATTTATTAAAAAAAAAAAAAAACTAAAAACTTTGACAAAAAAGTTCCTCTTTGCAAAGATTTTTTCACATTTATTTATTTATTTTTTCTAATAATTAATTTGGAAATTCATTGTTTTATATAACTAATGTAATTTTTTAATTTCAGGTATGGAATCATTTTGACGCTGGCGGTTGCCCGGGACAAGCTACTGGCGTGCGATTACGCATTGATAATGGCATTTCAGGTTTTATTCACATCAAAAATATCTCTGATAAGCATGTAACTAATATTGAAGAACGTGTACAAATTGAACAAATAATTCATTGTCGAATTATAAAAATTGACGTGGAACGTTTTTCAATAGAATGTTCATCAAAAAGTAGCGATCTTAAAAATCACAAATGGCGGCCATCAAAAGATCAATATTTTGATACAGATGCGGAACCTAATGCCAAGCGTATTGAACAAGATTCACAAAAACAAAAGCAATTAACAACTTATACCAAGAGACTAATTGTTCATCCATCATTCCATAATATATCCTTTAAAGAAGCTGAGAAAATAATGGCAGATATGGACCAAGGCGAAGTCGTAGTTCGCCCTTCGAGTAAAGGTGCGGATCACTTAACGGTAACTTGGAAAGTTACTGATGGTGTTTACCAACATATAGACGTACGAGAAGAAGGCAAGGAGAATGCCTTTAGCTTGGGACAATCCCTTTGGATCGGAAGCGAAGCATTTGAAGATCTCGATGAAATTATTGCTCGATACGTGAGCCCTATGGCAGCACATGCTCGAGATATACTTACATTTAAATATTACCGAGAAACAGCTGGTCTTAAAAATAAAGCTGAAGACCTACTTAAAGAGGAAAGGAAAAAAAATGCTTCTAAAATTCATTATTTCCTTTGTGCATCCAAGGTAATTATTATCAAATTTTGAAATTAACTATATTTTAGAATATTTATTAAAGACTCTCTGATTTCGAATGAGAAATTTATTGAAGAAAGCCAGAGAAACGTATTTAATAAAAATAATCTAAGGTTAAACCGAAAATAAAATCTAAAGAGGATAGTGGGTAAACGCATAAAAGATGAAAAATGCTTCTTTTTTTTGACGAACATAAATTAATTTCTATTCCATTGTATATACAAATATATTTAATATATATATATATAGATTTTGATAGGGCAGGTTCAGCCAAATAAAAGCCTTATATGCTTCTCGACTCCGGAGACGTTTCGAGATATTTTTAATGTCTCATGAACTATTGAGAATATTTCCTCTCATGAACCCTTCGAGGCGTATTCATTATATAAAATGTATATGTACATATGCTGTATATTAATGACTACCTTTATGCTAATTTTCGATACGGACAGAAGATGAGACATTAAAAATATCTCGAAACGTCTCCGGAGTCGAGAAGCATATAAAGGCTTTTTATTTGGCTGAACCTGCCCTATCAAAATCTATTACGTTCAAAGCCACCAAATCTTATTTATTTATATATATATATATATTAGGGTGTCCCTTATTTTTCGATTTTTATTTTTTTTTGCGTATACGTTCTCATTTTGTTTATTAGATTAAAAAATACCCACAAATCAAATTTTACGTCAATTGGAGTTCATTTAGCCCCCCCGACCCCCCTGTGAAAAAATTTCGAAATTTTTTTTCCACGGATAGGTTATAATTTTGTTGATTCTATTATATTAAAAAACACTCGCAAAATAAATTTTACATCATTAAAAGTTCATTAACTACCCCCTACCCCCCTTGAAACATGTCCAGTTAGGTGGGAGCATTGGCGCGCGCCCGCGGCGACTTCCTATCTTTAATATGTAATTATTTAATTTTGTTTGAAATAATTTGATTAGAAAATAATAAAACAAGAAATTAAATACCAATATTTACTTAAAAGTACTAAAAAGTAATAAATTTTGTCAATATTTCCAATATATTTAGGGCTGTAATGCTAATAGAAAACTTTCATAATAATCGTTGAGGGAGACCAAAAGCCATCCCTTCAACGTTGTGAGCAGGAGCAGCAGAAAGGAGGCATTTTTATCCCGACTGTGAAAAAGAAAGGAAATATCAACAAAATTTATTACTTTAGTAGCGTGCTAACCTCGTATACCAAAACGTCGCGGGTTCGGACCCCAGCAAGGGCGGATACAGGGGGGGGGGGGGGTAAAGGGGGTAATTACCCCCTGTATCCGCCCTTGCTGGGGTCCGAACCCGCGACGTTTTGGTATACGAGGTTAGCACGCTACCCTCTACACCAAGCCCCGAGGGCAAAATGTAAAATTTATAAGTATGGCAAAATATTTATATTTTGTTACCATGGCAACCATTTTCTCTATGAAGTACAAGAGTAAAGTGGTCTTCAGAATATTTCAATGGCAAAATGAGAATATACATTTTAAAGAGCATCTAAAAAATAATTGATTTATGAATTAAAAAAAAATCGTTAGAGCGAATTTTGAGAAAATCGAAAAAAACTGAAAAAGTGCATCAGTAAAGTACTAGTACTCTTTGGCCGATTTTGATTAAAAGCTTATTTTCACGGTCCCGGGGGGTACAAAACTTGAGCATAAAATTTCAGTCTCATAGCTCAATTCCTTCATGCTTAAAATTGAACACACACACACCTACACACCCACCCACCCATAGACAGACCATGTCGCGAAAACCACTTTTTTGGATTCAGGGGACCTCAAAACGTGTATATCCATCAAAATCTCGACATCGAATTTTTGACTGAATCCAATACTTTCTCTCTCTCTATATATATATTACATATATACATAGAGATATACATACATAAGAGAAAGTAAAAATTAAATAATTGCATATTAAAGATAGGAAGTCGCCGCGGGCGCGCGCCAATGCTCCCACCTAACTGGACATGTTTCAAGGGGGGTAGGGGGTAGTTAATGAACTTTTAATGATGTAAAATTTATTTTGCGAGTGTTTTTTAATATAATAGAATCAACAAAATTATAACCTATCCGTGGAAAAAAAATTTCGAAATTTTTTCACAGGGGGGTCGGGGGGGGGGCTAAATGAACTCCAATTGACGTAAAATTTGATTTGTGGGTATTTTTTAATCTAATAAACAAAATGAGAACGTATACGCAAAAAAAAAATTTTTCAAAATCCCGCCCAAGACGGTCGGGTAGGGTAAATGAACTCCGAATGGGGTCAAATTTTATTTACTAGTGTTTTATAATATAAGTAAAAAAATTAGAGGGTATAACTAAAAAAAAAAATAAAAATCGAAAAATAAGGGACACCCTAATACAGTATATATTTATACCTTTGTCAAGTTTCTCGGGTTAAAAATAAACCTTTTTATTACAAGTACATAGGCAATTCGGAAAGTAACCGCCCTTTTGAAAAATAAAAATTGTAAAAAAGATAAATTTGGCTTCAAAAACATTTGTTTACTATTTTTTCTTTCAAAACGACCGTTACTTTCCGAATCGCCCTCGTATATATAGTTTGTCCCAGAACTCAAGGATAATCCGTGAACACGAGATAGGTCAGTTCACGAGTGTTCAAATTAAAAACAAATTTTTAAATAAAAGTCTTACAAATTTTTCGAGTTAGGAAAATTTTTGAAAATATGGAAAATCGCTACCTTTCCCTAAATATTTAAATACTATGGCTACAAATTTTCATATTTTAATATTCTAATTTTAGTTACGGAATTCTGAATAACACTGTTATCGATTACTATTCAGAAAATAACCGTTAGTATTATAATACTAGTTTTGAGAAAAAAAAATATTTTTGTCGGATTTATTATCTGTTAAAAAATTTTGATGAGCTCTTGATATCTTATAAAAATATGTAATAAACAATAATGGCAAATTCTGTAAAAAATTCAGTGCATTTAATCAAGATTCTAAAATGGTATAACACTTTGTGCTTTTTTTCTTTTTTTTAAATAATATTTGTATTTTCTGCAAAAAAAAACGAATCTTCAAACTTAATTTCTAATTGGAATGAAGGATACAATTTAATACAACTAATTCAATTTATTAAAATATTTTTATTCTATTAAAGTAAATGTTCAAAATGACCACCACCTACGCATTTACATTACATTTACTTTAATGAAATAAAAATATTTTAATAAATTGTATTAAATTCTATCCTTCATTCCAATTACGAATTAAGTTTGGAGATTCGTTTTTTTCGCATAAAAATACAAATATTATTTAAAAAAAAGCACAAAGTGTTATACCCATTTAGAATCTTGATTAAATCTACTGACTTTTTTACAGAATTTGCCATTTTTATCTGTCTGTCTGTCTGTGAACAAAATATCTCAAGAACGAAAAGAGCCAGGAGGTTGAAATTTTATATTCAAGTTAGGCACCCCCCTGGGACGTGACACGAAGCTTTTGAACAAAATCGGCCAAAGAGTACTAGTACTTTACTGATGCACTTTTTCAGTTTTTTTCGATTTTCTCTATTTGTTTCAACAATTTTTTTTTAAATTCCAAAATCAATTATTTTTTAGATTCTCAATAAAATGTATATTCTCATTTTGTCATTGAAATCTTCTGAAGACCACTTTACTCTTGTACTCCATAGAAATGATAGGAGAAATGGTTGCCATGGTAACAAAATATAAATATTTTGCCATACTTATAAATTGTACATCTTGAAAATCGAATGTGCCGTACTGTCGGAAACTAAATACATGTCGACACAAAAAATCTGGTGTGACAAGCACAGTACACAACTTTCGATTACCGAAGGTAAGAGAAAGTTGTGTGCTGTGCGCTAGTCACACCAGATTTTTATAAGATATCAAGAGTCAAGTTAGCTCAACAAAATTTTTTAACACATAAATCTGGCAAAAATATTTTTTTTTCTCAAAAAGTATAATACTCTCGGCTATTTTCTGATTAGTAATTGTTAACAGTGTTATTCAGAATTCCGTAACTAAAATTAGAATATTAAAATATGGAAATTTCTAGCCATATGATTTAAATATTTAGGGAAAGGAGCGATTTTCCCGATTTTCAAAAAATGTCCCTAACTCGAAAACTAAGACTTTTATTTAAAATTTTTTTTTTCATTTGAACACTCACTGACCTATCTCCTGTTCATGGATTATCCTTGAGTTCTGGGACACCCTATATATTATATATTATAGAATATATATATTCTTGTTGAAACGAAACTTGACAAAAAGAAATATTTAAAATGTTATATTTGCTATGATTACTTATGTCAATTGTAAGCAGGTGAAAGGCTTTTTTGAAAAGAAAAATCGCTAAATAAGGTTTTTCTTTTTTTATTTGGAAAACAATTATAAAAACCTTGTCAAGCGATTTTTCTTTTCAAAAAAGCCTTTCACTTGCTTACAATTGAGACAAGTAATCTCAGCAAATATAATAAGATTTTATATATATATTCGATATATTATACAATTAAAAAATGAATTACAACATTTTAAGAAATTTTTCTGACTTCTTTGTCTCTTTCTTGTTTAAAATACATTGAATACGCAGCAGGGGCGTATATAGAAATTTTTTTTCGGGGGGGGGCGGCCGAACTCAAAAATTTTTCTGCGGAAAATTTTTTTTTAAGAAACTATATTTTTTTTTCACACGAAATTTTTTGCGGACCATTTTTTCTATTGCGGAACCAAAGTTGTCCATCCTGCGGAAAAAATTTGTTGCGCTGATGTCTGTATATCCCTATATATGTATATGTGTTTGAGGATCCCGGGGGGGCCCTCGGCCCCCCCCCCCCCATAAATACGCCCCTGATACACAGAATAGTTAGAAAGATAAACTTGATTTTTATTGAGCTATGTAATCGGTCTAACCTTTTATTTTAGCGCACCCAGAGGGTGGCTTGAACCAGCTTGAATCTTTTTTAAATATTTACTTTCTAACAGATTTATCCAAAAGTTGTCCAGATTGCATCCAAGTAGATAAAATATTATTTCTGACTTACCAAACACCTTTGCCGATATTTTAGTTTAAATATATTTTGAAATTAAAGTATCTAATGAAATATTATTTTTTTTTTTTGTTTTTTAGAAGTACCCAGGCAAATTCATGCTTTCTTATTTACAACGTACGCGATGCCGACATGAATATATATCCGTAACTCCAGAAGGTTTCCGATTCCGTCAACAAATGTTCGATTCACTCGGCTCTCTTTTCCGATGGTTTAAAAAGCATTTTAGAGATCCAGTGCCAGGCACACCGAGCACACCCAGAGGAACAACCACAACTAGAACTCCATTCCATGTTCAAACGCCTAGCATCAATTTGGCGAATATGAATCCTGAAACTATACAAAGAGTTGCTCAAAATTTACCGAATCATATGCTTCATTCGTTATCGCAAGTCGCCAATCAAACGCCACACTATCCACATACTCCCTTTATGCCCGGCCCACTTTTTCCGTAAAAAAATGCTGAGGCCCAGTGTATATATATATAAATATGTGCGTGTATGTGTAAATAAAATGTCTTGATACTCTTAAAATTTAAAACAAAAGTCTTTAAAAAGGATTTGCTTTAAACAAATGCTTTAAAAAAAATGGAAAATTTTTATTATTTTATCTTTATTTTAATAATTTTTTTATCTTTCCTTAGACACCCGCGGCCCAATTCCAATCAGCCCACGGGTTTGGAACCGCCACTATATTGTATTAATATAGATATAATTTTTATATATATATTATATAAAAAATTAAAGTATTTATGCATATTTTGTACTCCCAAAGGTTTTTGTAGACTTCTCTCTCTCAACGGAGGCCACCAATGCATTATTATGAGACCTTGATACATTCCAATTGCGAATATCTGCAAACAAAAAATGCATTATTGTAATTATGTAGCCTAATTAAATAAATAAAAGTGATTTTAATTTGGCTGACATTTATAAAAAAAAAATAAATTACTGATTCCTAAATTCTAAACTCTCCATTAATTAATAAATACAATAAAAAGAAAGGAAGATATGAGAGAAGAGAGAAGAGATTATAAGGGTATTTTATGGCTGGTGGAATTTGTATCAGAAATGAAAGTTGGAAGAAAAATGCAGCCAGAATTTTTTCTTTAAAAATATATTTCAATAGCTGACGTTTCGGCTTTGGTCAAAGCCATCCTCGGAGCTGCTGTTGGTCTTCATATACATATATTTTTTTCATTAGATGAAATTGTACTGCCCTGAGTCAATTATCACATTAGGCACAAAAAAAATAAATATATTGTATTGGTGATAGAAGAAGGAAAAAGTTGATCTTGAACAGAAAACTTTTTTCCCTGATGTTATATCCTAAATTAATTTTAATACCGGATACAATGCAAAATATATGTATATGAAGACCAACAGCAGCTCCGAGGATGGCTTTGACCAAAGCCGAAACGTCAGCTGTTGAAATATATTTTTAAAGAAAAAATTCTGGCTGCATTTCTTCTTCCAACTTTCATTACTGATACGAATTCCACCAGCCATAAAATACCCTTATACTATATTTTTATA
>JAKCPI010026629.1:0-17444 GCA_023213315.1 Euborellia annulipes | reverse complement strand
ATTTATCTATATCTTTTTTTAAACAAAATATTTTTATCTACTTTTATTTTACGGAGTAAATAAAAAATACAAAATATTTTTATTTGTTTTGGGTACAGTCTAATTCATTTCTATCGTCTCTGCGCAAATATGCCATTGCTGCCCAAAACCGTCTCATTATTATTTTTAATTTCTCTAAATATTTATATATATATTGTTTGCTTTCAGATGTGGGAAGTGGCAGGTCCGGATTAGCTACACGCCCGACAAATTTGCCAACAGAACATCGACGATTTCACAATCGCAATGGCCAAGCATTAGTTAGTGAGTATCATCTTATGATTAATTGATTTAGATTTACGATTATTGTTATTAGAAATAGAATACAATTTCAGGCATGGTTCATTTTAGTAAATAATAATACAAAAAAAATCTTATATCTAAATACAAAAAAAAAAAAAAAAATAGATAAATCAATGAAGTCAGTGGCTTGTTGATTTAAGTAAAGGAAGATGAGCAGGAGTAGCCAAAATTAAAAAGCCTCCGATTGTTCACAATGCCGTGGAACGTTTCGGGAAAACTTTATTCTCCCATCATCACTCTTTTAAATTGTGTATACCCCGGAATTGTCAAATCGGCCCAATAACTTATTATCTAAAATATCTATGGACGATTTATTTATCTATTAGCTTATTCAGTGAGAATGATGAATTGTGACCGGAGGCTTTTTTTAATTTTGACTGCTCCTGCTCTTCATCGTTCCAAAAAAATGTTATTAAATATAATACAATAAAATACAACGTTTCGGTTACTAATTTTGCAGCAGTCATCAGGTAGATGCATTCACTTGAAGCAATGAACACTAACTGAGCTGTATTTTTTTTTTTTACACTCACACGCCCTCGGGCGTAGTTGGTAGCGCGCCTGCATTGTATATCAAAGGTCGAGGGTTCGGGTCCCTGGCAGTCCGATGATTTTATTTAAGCCATTTGGATACTCCAGGACCCCAATATACGTTTAAAGTCTTATATGGCCTGAGTTGTCGAAAAGACTGTGCGTATGTGTGTGAATGTAGTGTGAATGGAAAAAAGTGGGAGTTTAAAAAAAAAACACTCACACTTTTTTCTCATTGATACTCACACTCACATTCACACAGTCTTTTCGGCAACTCAGGCCATATAAGACTTTTGACGATAACCGTTATTTGAATATATATATATATATATATGGGGTCCAGGCATTCTTATTTAAGCCATTTGGTATCCAAATGATCAGTTGTATTTTATTGAAGTGTTTCTTAAACTTTTTGAAGTCACGGCCCCGTTGGAACTTGAGCCATTACTTTGTGGTCCCCTATTTTTTTCCAATGCTGATTGGTTAAAAAATTATTTATAAAATTTTGAGATTTCTTAATTGCATACACTGGTCAATCTATGCATTTACTAATGTTAACAGAAAAGAGGGGGGGGGGAAATAAACACAGTTATTATATTTTGATTAATGAGTGTATTGTTTTATTTGTGACTCTTCGCGGCTCCCTGCAAGTAATCCATGGCTCCCTAGGGGGCCGCGGCCCACTACTTTAAGAAGCACCGTTTTATTGTATTTAATAACATTTTGGTGTAGTGGTTAGCGAGCTGGCCATTTGTACCAAGGGTCGCGGGTTCGCATCCCGTCTCAAGCGACAGTTTACTTCAATTGGATTGGCTACTAATCCAATTGAAATCAATAGAGACGGGGTCTAAATGGCCTTTGTTGCCGAAAAAGAAAAATAATATTATTTCTATTATTATCTATTAACATAAATCCCGATTTATTTATATCTTTTATTTCTATCATCCTATTTTATTTGATATTATTATGAATTACTTTGACATCTTTGATGCTCTGTTTCAGCACAATCATTCCCTACCCCAATGGAGGAACCGAAAAAGGTACTTCGCGCCCAATATCTGGGATCAACGCAGGTATCCCGAGCCACCGGAATGGATGTTCTCAACGACGCCATCGATCAAATGATTGCCGCTACACCCCCCGACAAATGGAGGCCTGTTAACGTTGCAGTTGCCCCAAGTATGATTTCCATATTGCACCCTGCTGTAAGTTTTATTATCTTTTTTAATAAGAATTATTATTGTTAGAATGTTTAAAAAAAAATTAACATGTTTTTGTGTATAAAGGACGATAACAAACTCCTGGCGGAATGTCGCGTTCGCTATCTTTCATTCCTGGGCATAGGACGTAACGTTAAGCAATGCGGTTTTATAATGCACACGGCACAGGACCTCTTCATCGCCCATATATTCCATTGTGAACCTTCAAGCGGAGCTCTCTGCAAAACCGTCGAAGCCGCTTGCAAGGTAACTAATCGGTAAAAAAAAAACATTCAACCATATTTCAATATTTTTAATTGGGCGTATTTTATATAAAATTACTTTCAATTTTACATTTGAATTTGAAAAAATTAATTTTTTATATTGAATATATTTTTTCATCCGAACTTTAAAATTTTTCTAATGTTAATAATAATATGGTTGGATTGTGGAGCCGATTTTCATCCAAAGCGACTGAGACTAAAAACCGCATAAAATAAAACCCTCGATGAAGATGTCTGAAGAAGTCATGCATATACAGGGTGGCCCCAAAAGTCACTAGACAATTTTAAAACGAAATAACTTTTATTTCTTCCCAATTTACATTTATTGGAAATAAATTTTTTTAATTTTAAAAATAACATCCTCTAAATAACCACCCTTTTTCTCTTCACACTGACGCGTCCTTTTTTGGGAGTGAACCATCACCTGTCGTAATGTTTCTTGGTTTATGTTTTCAATTTCTTCACGAATGTTGGCCTTCAATTGCTGAATAGTGTGTATACTCTTTCTTTTAAATAACCCCATATAAAGAAGTCTGAAGCAGTTAAGTCAGATGGCCGTGATGGCCAGAATTTCGCGAAATTATCATTCTTTCAAAATTTTGTGGTAAATGACTCCCAGATCCGTGAATTAGAAACCGCCGGACTATGTTAAATATCTGTTGTAAGTCGCTTTGCATCAGGTGTTGTATGTTGCCTTCTCAGGGGATTTTGTTGGGGTTTTTCAATAAAAGTGTTGTAATTTTTAAATTTATGTTTATTATATTAATATACAAGGTCTGGTACTTCGGAGGTTGAGAGAGAGAATGCTCCCGCCCGGGAGTGGGGGTGGCCTTTATGCCTTCTTCCAGACAGTAATCCCCCATTCCCAGGGGATCAGACACACGTGTAACGATTCCAATTGCAGAATTTGCGCTTTTCTGTGGGAATCTTTACGTGTGTCTTGTTCTAGAAATATATCAAATTTTGGCATCGAATGAGTTTAAAAATAGAGCTTTAGATTCCAAATATCAAATTTTGTATCTCTCTCTCTCTCTCTCCGTTCTTTTAGCTTCACAACATATCGTTTGTTTATATGGTAATTTTCTAACTCCAAAATAACGAGTGTAAGCTCTTTTAGTTAGCACGATAGATCGTCGAATTTCTAGATAAAATTCTATTTATCACGAATGTGTTGATTAAAAGCTTTTGTGGTTTGAAATAATATTATTAGGAGAATTTTTAATTATAGACCACATTTTTGTATTAAATATTTATTAAAAATATATAAATATACTGTACAACGTTTCGACTGCTTATTCTGCAGCCGTTATCAAGTACTGTGCACTTGCTCCGACTCAAGTGAAGTGAGTCAGTCCAAGTGAACTGACCAGTTCACTTGAGTCGGAGCAAGTGCACAGTACTTGATAACGACTGCAGAATAAGCAGTCGAAACGTTGTACAGTATATTTATATATTTTTAATAAATATTTAATACAAAAATGTGGTCTATAATTAAAAATTCTCCTAATAAAATTCTATTATTTTAATACGTGGTTGGGTCGTAAATTTTCCAAATTTAATTTCCAAGAATTACACTTTAATAATCTGAAATTAAAAAAATAAAATTTATTAATTGTAAAAAGTTCGAATTTTAAATTATCTAGTGACTTTTGGGCCACCCTGTATTATGTTATATATTAGATATATATATTTTTATTTTAATTTAAAGTACTTTTCGGCTGCTGAGAGTATTTTGAATATATTAATAATAAATATTAAAGAAAAATGAATATCGATGACTACAGGCAGGCGCTCAACAGCCTTGCACCTCGGGCCCCTCCGAGGTTCAGCGCTGCTTGGCTTTGCTTATCAACAAAGATCTTGGAGGCTGTTGCTCTTCTCTCCGGCCAGGGCCGCCGGCATGTTATATGTAGAGCTGAAGTGCTTATTGATCCAAATGCCAAAATATGGGATATTAATTTTTTTTTATTTAAACGATTTTTATATTTTCTATATTAAAATATGATTTTTTTTTATTCAATAAAAAATATTCTGGTACTTGGATTAATAATATATTTATATTTTATTATATTTGATATATAATATATTTGTGATTTTTATTTTAGCTGCGCTATCAGAAATGTTTGGATGCCCATCCTCAAGGAGTTGGAGGTCCGCGAGGACCTGCTGGATCACAAACTCCCGGAAAGGGTCTCGGCGCCACTCTCAAGTCCCTTGTCGGCTCTCTTACCGGCAGGAAACTGCGTGGTGCACAATCCTGAGACGAGGCTCTCTCTCTGCAGGTAGGACGTCTTCTTTTTTAATTCCAATTTTTTCTTTATACTTACATTAGAAATTATTGATTATAACAAAATTTTTAATTTTATCTTTTAAAATGTTCTATCGCCTAACCTGGCTGATTGACAGAACGTTCTATGAATTTGTTTTCTCGCCCTAATTTTTTTTAAGAGATAAAATATACTAAAATTTTGCGGAATCCACTTTTTGAACTCAGGAGGCTTTTAAAAAATATGTATTTCCATTATTAAAGAATAGTAGTCAAAGATTTGCTTCATCAAAAATATCAAATTAATAATCAAATATCAAAAATATATATACAAAATTATATATCAAATATCAAATTAATTTCACTGCAATTAAATATTATAAATACTATAGGTTTTTTTTATTTAAAAAACAATCACTTATTTGATAGTTTTTTTTTAATTCTATCAGGCCATATATAGACTTTAAACGATAAACAAATATTATTATTCCGATTCAAATTATCCTGCCACCAGAGAGAAGACATTAGGTCAGTGGATTCCAAACTTTATGTTGTAACGCCTCTCTTAAAATTACTTAATCTTATGATGCCTCTCCCCCCCCCCCCCCCCCCCCCATTTTATAAAATAATACAAAAACGAAACTTTTTTTATGCTAAAAAATATAAATTTATAAAAAAATTAACTAGGTAGAGCCTTGTTTGAAAAGGATGGAATTTTTTCAAACAATGCTCAAATAGACTGTTCATTAGCCAGGTCAATATATCATTTAAGATAGCAAGTTTGCGAGATATGTTTGTGCTTAAGATTGGGCAAAATTGCACCCCCTGGAGTCGAACCAGGACCTCCGCGCCTTCGCGGCAGGTGGACTACCCTTATTCTAGGGCGCCGGCCCAATAAGCACAACATCCGCCTTTTATACTAATGAAATTAAAATTTCATTGCCTAGAGAAAGATCTTAAAAATCTCTTATAAAAAATATTTTTCTATTTATTCTTATTTATTATTTTATTTATAAAATTTGTAATCATTTGGAAAATTGCTCCCTGTGGCTAATTTTCGCGCCTCCCCTTTGACTAGTCCGCGTCTCCCGAGGGGGGCTCACCTCTTAGTTTGGAAAACGCTGCATTAGCTTCTCGTGCTTGGTGTCCCGGGTTCGGGATAAATTTATTTCAATTGAATTGGCTTCCAATCACTTGAAATAAATTGGGGTGGTGTCTAAATGGCCTTAGATGCCGAAAAAGACCTTAAAACAAATAAAAAATACAGGAACATTTATTTATTTGTATCCAAATGATATAAATAAATAAATATTCATCGGACTACACAGAGACCAAACCCCTCCTCTTGACTTTTGGGTCAATACCATTTGTCAACCCTTATAACTTATAACCTTATAATCTCGACCACGGGAGTGGAAAGGTTGTGAGTTATCAGCTCTGTAAATATTTATTGTGCAATTTTGTGAAATCTTCCAACGTGGGATGAAGAATAGACATTCCAAAATTTACATTCAAACCTGAATCTCAATCAGAACTATTTTTTCAAAATTTTGGACAACTCTGGAAAAATTTTGGCTTCACCGAAAACTAGAAGAAGAAAGAATACTATTTTTATTTTGCCCCGAGTTTAAAGATACCTTGAAGACTTTTCTGAAGAATTTTGTTGGTGTTCGCTTTTAGGAACTTTGGCCGTTACCTGCAGAGCGAGAAGTAATACGCCACCGACACCTGCAGTCACCGTTGACATTGAAGTACTTCAGCAGCAGCCCACCATCGGCTAGCCTGAGATCGCTCCTGTCGCCTACACTCGACACCCGACGTTTGGCGCATTTGCCCCGGTGGGACTGATCAATCCACCTGACAGAAATACATATACACCTACTCCACAAACCACACTCCACAAATACACATACACCATACATATACACACTCTCTACACATATATACACACACAAACACCCTCCCCCTCCCCCCACTCTACACATATATTAACATCTCTTAGTTGAGTCTCTTACAAGAAAAAGACTTATTGTCAAGACATTTGAAAAAAATATATTTATGAATATTTTAATATATCAGGTGACGTGAAATCAAAAATTATGATTTCCCGTTTAAATAGGCTTATTTATTAACCCTCTGCTTGGATATATTTAGTAATTTTAAAAGTTCAATATAATTGAATATAAAACTCATACAAAAAAAAAAGAGGAATGAAAAAAATTCTTTCGTTTGTGTATAATTATTTGTTTTTCCGTCCAATTATGGATTGGATAACGTCCTGAAGGAGCATTAGATAAATACTATATCAAAAAAATTTAAAACAAAATTTTAATAGTAAAAAGATCTATTTATATGAGGGTTTAAAAATGAGAGAAGCAGCTAGAGTTTTTTTCTTTATTTATTTAATTCATACAGCTGACGTTTCGATTCTGCATTTGAACCAGCTTCAGAGCTGGCTTCCATTTATGAAAGTGTCACAGTGAATTTCATAAATTATTGAACCAAACCCTTATATAATAATTAAATATACAATGTGCGATGACCAGGTACATTTATGTATATTAGGGTTTGTTTCAACAATGTATGAAATCCACTGTGACACCTTCATAATGTCTTTTCGCCAGTTCTGAAGCTGGTTCAAATGCAGAACCGAAAGGTCAGCTGTGTTAATTAAATAAATAAAGAAAAAACTCTAGTTGTGTCTCTTATATTTCTACCCTCTTATGAATATAATATCACAGCTACAAATTGGGTTTTATAAAAAGATCTACTAATCTATATGCCATATATATATATAATCTATTATATTAAAAAAAAAATTTAATAGGATTATAATCAGGGCTGTATTTCTAAATAGACTAAAAAGGCTGCAGCCTAGAGCGGGCAACAAATTCAGAGGCGACAGATTGGCAATTTATTCAAAAGTTAAAATGAAATATTTCAGACGTTCATAATATTTCCCATTTAAGAATAAGAAAAAAGTTCATCTCAATTATCCTTTTGTTGTATAAAACAAATGTATCAAGCTAATATGAACTATAGAGAAGGCGGAAAATTAAGTTTAGCCTATAGGCGGCATACTCTTAAATCCGGCCCTGAATATAGTAAATTGGAAATAATTTTGCCTATATTCATAAACTCTCGTAACAAGATTTCAGTACTCAAACGCAAGTTTCAAAATATCGTGTCTGCTCCTGATAGAAATTCAAAAAGTTCAGATTAATATAACAGAGAAAATAAACCTTGAGTGAATTTCTTTAAAAACAAAATAATAATAATAATAATGTCACCTTTCTTATTTATCTATGCTACTAAATAGTTCAATTTTTTTTTTCGTAATATATCTAAATATTCATAAATATACTCAGCTACAGTTTTAGAATAATAAAAGAGTATTAGAAATTGAAATTTCGAAAATAAAAAGATATCTTGATTAATATAAAACATAATAATATATATGTATATGTTCTATTTTAATATTATTAATGGATATATATATAATAATAAAAACAAAAAAAAATTACGACAATTCATGAGAAGAAAAAAATTCAAAAAAAAAAATCTGCACAATAATTTTTTAATATAAATAAAAATAAAAAAAATATTGTGAATATTTGATATTGCTAAGATTATTAATATTAAATATAATATACTAATAATAGAATGAATTAAACGAAATAAAAGAAAATGTCTGAATTAGGTGAGAGGAAAAAAAAAAAAAAGAAATATTTACAATTTTTAATTTTCATTATAAATAGTCATTTATTATTCTATTGCGGTGTAAAAACTAAAGAAAAAAAAAATAGAAAATCATCTAAATGGAACGAGTACAATTCTAATTCGAGAAAATATTTGAAAAAAGTATAAATGGATATTTTTATCATAGATATCTAAAATATCTTAATACACAAATAAAAAAAAATGAAGAAATACATGTTTGTAAATATTAAAAAAAAAACACTCACATGCATTAAATATATATATATATAAAAATAAAATGAAATATATTTATATATATATAAATAGATTATATATATAAATATATATATAAAATACAAAGACTGCTTTTTAAAGATATTTTTAATTAATATATATATATATATTATAAATATATAAATATAATAGTAATTTTAGAGAGAGGGAAAAAATTGCAGACCAAAGTCGTCAAAAGAAATTTCTGAGCTGAACATTAATTAATTATTTTTCCCGTTTTTTTTTGACATATTATTTGATTAATTTGCGTTTTATTTATATTCTTATTCCTTTTAATTTATAAACATAAAATTTGAGCTTCCTTAAATAAGTTATTTTAATAAGTATTAAAAAGATATATATATATATTTTATTATATATATATATATATATGACCCGACCGGAAACCTGACATTTTTCTTAATTAAGGGGGGCGCGTCTCGAGGTGCTGATTTTGAAAGGTTCCAGGGGCCACAATTTTGAAGCTATTGACCTCAAATTTTTTTTTTAATTAAAGCTATTTAACTTATAGTCGCCTTTTTTTTGATTTTTGAAAATTTTTTTTTTAGATTAATCACATTAAATAAAAGATAATTTAAAAAAATGTCTTTTAGATAATTAAATTGGTAATCATTGTGTTAAAAAATAATTAAATTTTTGCCATTAATATTTGCTGAAACCTTTCAAATGAAATGGGGTAAAATGCTTGTTTCCATATGGGCAGAACTAACGACATCTCTTGCCGTATAGAGTAACCAGCTTCTCAATCGGCTATTAACGGTTTTTCGAGACTCGCCCCATTCTGGGCTGAGATATATTTACTAAACTAGAGATCAACAAGTAAAGAGCCGACTTTTCTTGAAATTCCTTAATTTATCTGAATAAAACGAAAAAATCTTTTTCCGAAATTTTAATTAATGACAAAAATGAAATTCCGTCTCAAATAAAGTTTCTTTTATATTTAAGCCAAAGATGATCCCATAAACTAAATCCTCCCCCACCTATTTTATTTATCATCTAGTCTAACGCAAATTGATCCTTTAATATGTCACTTATCTACTTAATATTACTAATTTTAAGTCCAGCTCACAAAAACAAAATGAAGGATCAATATTATTAAAATATCCTTAAAAAAAAAAAAAAAATTTTAAATTATCGATAAATTTTAAATTTTCGATACATTTAATATTATTAAAGAAAGACCCCGTTTATATGTGTAAGAAGTTTAACTACTAAGTGTTTATTTATTTATTTATTATTTTTAATTTCAACATAAAACACTTCGGGGATGAATGTCTTAAGATAGAAATAACATTTTAATCAAAACGAAATAATGGATTGATTATGATAGACAACTGAAAACTTCTCAGGCAACAGAATGATATAAATGGCGTCATCCTGGTGGCTGGGGAATTAATTGAGTGTCTTAGTGAGAGAGTGAGCTTTTTGAAATTAAAATGCTCCAATTTTTAATTTCTAATTCATTTTCTTTCACTGATACACTCATTTAATAAAAAGAAAGAAATGAGAGAGATTAGAAAAAAAATCTC
The DNA here is from genome assembly GCA_023213315.1 of Euborellia annulipes. Classification (NCBI taxonomy): domain Eukaryota; kingdom Metazoa; phylum Arthropoda; class Insecta; order Dermaptera; family Anisolabididae; genus Euborellia; species Euborellia annulipes. The sequence goes on along the minus strand of JAKCPI010026629.1, from coordinate 7,300 downwards.
AATATATTGTAAACTAAATGTAATTTAAAAAAAAAATCAACTTGTAATTTATATACAACCAAGCAATGCTTTTTAGTGTATACAACACTAAGAAAATAGTCATAATTAATATCGAAAGGTTTGCTCTCTGAATGTTGTGTTATAAAAAAAAAAGCAAGCCAACTTGAGACTCGCCTATAAACGTTCGTTATTTTAGTCAAAACACAATATACTGTTATATATATATATATAATTAATTGAATGTTAATTCATAGTCACCGTATTTTTTTTACATTTTTTTTTTCTGAAAAATCGCATTACGGCACAAAAAAAAAATTCTATTTATTATTGTTCGCTTATCAGTGTCCTCTTTAAACCAAAAAACGAAAAAATATAAAAAAAAAAAATAAAAAAAATCTTTAAAAAATAAAATAAAAAATTAAAAAAAATTTTCTTAAAAATCCGCTTAAATATAAAAAAAATTGAATGGTGTGAAAAAAAAGCAAAACAAAAAAAGCATTTATAGATTAAATCAGTGGTAAAACAATAAATTAGTATTTAAAAAAAAAAACTAAATATATATGTACACATATATAAAATTCCTTTTCTTTTATATATATGTATATGTATATATATAAATATAACAATATCCATTATAAATAGTTAGATAGGTAGATATTTAGTAATTAAATCAAGAGATTTAACGATTGTAGATTGTAATAAGACGTTAAATATTATATAGATCGGTTGATTGGACCATTATTAGCTTTATCGCTTAATTTAACTAGAAACAAAAATAAAAAATAAATTCAAATGTTAACTTAAAATAAATTGGACATATTTTATATTTAATAATAATAAAAAGTGTGCTTTCAATTTTTATAAAATATTTCAAGAAAATAAAATTCTACAATTAAGATCTTTTTTTTTTATATTTGAATGATGTTAAAAATAAGTTATTCATTTGCATTTTATTTTTAAAAATTTTACCTATTTGTTACAAATTAAAATAAATTCAGCCACTATTATGGGATGTATTTTTTAGTTCGGTGTTCGGTCTTAGAAAATTTTTTATAAATTATTTGATATTAATAAATATGGCTGGATAAATTGTAAATTAATAATAATGAAATTGTCTCAATGTCCAAACATGGCCTGAGATGCCAAAATAAGACATAAAAAATTTGAGATAATTTATTGGCCTACATTACAGTATGTAGTAATTTAAATAATACAATTTATTTACTTAAAAATTACTTCAGCTTTTGCTTAGAATATTTGACCAGAAAATTTTGGACACCCATTTAATTCTAAGAACAAGTAAACATGAAAAAAAAGAAACAAAAACTTCTAATTTATCTCTTTGCTTCCTTATATTATAAAATAAGTTTTGATGCCGTAAATATAAATATTTTATATATTTTAATCCATGAGCTGAATTCACTTCCACCCCCTTTTTGATATTTATCAAAATAATCTTTATTTTTATAATTTCGATTGAATTTCTGCCCAAAATTATTCACAAATATTTCTGTTAGCCTACCATTGACGTCAGAGAATTTTGAAGTAATTTTGTAAGACGCAAAAGATTTTTTAATAATAAATACAGTAGAAGGTCGATTATCCGAATTTATTTAGTCATGTTCTTTAACTTATAAATTTTTCTTTTTGTATGGTCCCAAAATATAATCGATTTCTACTGTATTTATATTTAATTCAAAAACAATTGGCAAAGAATATTTATGATTAATTATAATGAAACAATATTTTTAAGCCATCTAATAAATGCGCGGGCATATAAACAATTATTTATTATACATGGAACAAAAACTGTAGAGGGTTCGAAACAAGTTCTTTAAATTTTCAATCCATCTAACAGGTTCATGTACGTATTTTGATATAATTATAAATATTATGTGGCTGTTATTAAGATTAATTACAATAAGGAAGAGTTTTGCAGCCAAATGAAAAGAGCCTCTATTATTAAATAAGTTCTTTATTCAGGACGTTTCGGCATAGACCGTGTCATCATCAGCCTTTCAAGAGTGCATAAGTCTTAAATAATTAGATATATATATATATATACATGTAATAAGCGTTGTCTTCAAATATATAATACAATTGATTATTAACAATGTATTTTGTCCATGAATATTAAACAACGTATATCTCCAAATATCGGCTATGAGCAGCGGCGAAACTAGCCTTTCAGGGCGGACGGGGCGAAGCTCAACAGGGGCGCCGTTTTTCGACCGGCCTTTTTTTTTTTTTTATTGTATACGAATCTCGCTCGACCTTTTTTTTTAGTATTCGAATCTCGTTTGATTTATTTTTTTTGTAATTTTTCTCCTGATTTGTGATATAAAATGAATTTATTATGAAAAAAAAGCCGGAGATTTTGTGGGAAAGCCGGATGCGCGAGGGGCGCCAAAAGCTTTATGCGCCTGGGACGGGGGGGGGGGGGCGAGCGCCCCCACCTGGATACGCTACTGGCTATGAGAGAGATCAGCCCAATAATCTCTTGTAATATATATTTGAAGACAACTCTATTATTATTATATGATATATAATGTTATGTCTGTTTAAGACTTATGTTCTCTTTGAAGACTGATTGATGATGGCAGATTATTAAATCTATGCCGATACGACCTGAATAAAGAGTTTATTTAATAATAGAAGCTCTTCATTTGGCTGCAAACCTTTTCCTTATTATAATTAAATTCATTTATTTTGAATTGAGAATCCAAAAGATCTTGTTTTCAATTCCCGTTGTCTAATAAATAATTGTAAATATCCAAATCTTTTTTAGTGCTTTTAGAATGAATATTTCTTAAAAATGTATTGGGATTCCCTCCAGTAATGTTTCAATAAAGTTATAATAGATACTTTCTCAATGTGTTCCAAACTAAACAAACTAGTTTGGAACCCAAAGTGAAACGATCTATTAGATAAGTGTTTTTTTCGTTTTATAACGAAAGAACCTGCGTGCATTTTAGATACATTGTTTCAATGGAGATTACTATAAAAATTAGGAACAATGAATTTGAAATCGTGCATTTAAAAAGAATATAAAATTGAAACATTAAATAAAAACGCCTTGTAGCATTTTTAGTATTTTTATTTTATTTGTCTAGATAAGTAGTTTAATTAAAGGAGTGCTTGACTCCCACTCCTTATTTCCTTCGTTTTTTTTTTTTTTTTTTTTTTTTTAATCACTTTATTTTGGAAATTAGAATAACATTAAAAAAATGTAGTATAAAAATCCTATTTTTATTATGCGTCAAAATAAATGAAAATAATCTATTTTTCAATATTAAAATTAGCCAACAATCTACAATCGTTAAATCCCCAACAAAAAAAAAAAAGAAAAAACAATTGTATATTACAAACCAAATGCTTAAACTAAACTGAAGAAAAAAAAAAACGACAACTTGAAATTGTAAATAAAAAAAAAAAATCTACTACTTTAAATAGGCCATCAAATTCAATTTGCGAAATTTGTACAGCTTCAAAATATATAATAAATATAATAATAATAATATTATTATTAATATATATCTATTAATTTCTCGTCAGAAAAAAAATTTTTTAAAAGTGAATGCTTATCATTGTTATCTTTCTATCTATCCAATACTCAATATTTGAGATTTTTGTTGATTCTTTTATTTTTTTAATTTAATTTGTTTCTCATTTCTTTTATTTATTTTATTATTATTATTTTTTTTTTTTTTGAAATTTATCTATATATAAAAATATCTATGTATAGATGAATTTACTCTCTATATAAAATATAAATATATATAAATGTATTTTCAAAAACTGATTTCCAAAATGGATGATTACGAAATAAAATACACAAAAAAAGCAACCGCCCTTCACCCTTTTATTTATAGAAGCCACCCTACCTGTTTAATCATGTGGTCTGAGAGCTCCAGAGTTTTGGTGAGATACCACCAAAAATTTGGTGAAACTATACAACATATTTAACATTTGCTTCAAAAAAAAAAAAAAAAAAAAAAAAACTGAAAAAGAAGACTCTTGGTTGTGAATACCCTCTCCTTTCTTCTCTAGAAGAATTGAAAACCTTCTATCAACTTCTGCGTCATTACGATGTCCTTTGTGCTATCCAGGGGCGTATATAAGGGGAGGTGGCGAGGGGGCCCGGCCCCCCCCCCCCCCGAAATTTCCCAAACACACATACATATATAGGGATATACAGACATCAGCGCAACAAATTTTCCCGCAGGATGGAAAACTTTGGTTCCGCAAAGGAAAAAATGTTCCGCAAAAAATTTTAAGTTCGGGCCCCCCCCGAAAAAAATTTCTATATACACCCCTGGTGCTATCATTGGATGGCTGTTGAGAGCTCTTTTTATTCATTTATGATTTCTACATTTTCCCAGAATAGAAGACGACATTGTTTTTTCATCTGGATCAGAGGCGTAACTACTTTGATTGGCGCCCCCCCCCAAAAAAAAAAAAATAAATATTTGTTAATATCGAATTCCAAAAATTTGCATTAATTTGCGCCCCTCGATACCGACATAGGCGCCCTAGGGCATCCGGCTTTTCGACTTTTTTATCTGAATCTCCGGCTTAGACACTGATATCTGCGTTTTTAGCTATCCTGAATCGTGAAAAATATTACCAAACTTGCTTGCCCGGGCCTCCTCAGGAAATAATTTCAAGAAAATGATTTTTTTAAATTGAAATTTTAAGATTTGAGCTTAAAGGTCCGGGCCCCCTCAGGGAAAAAAATTCCAAGAAAATGATTTCTTTTTATTGAAATTTTATCCATGAAAAATATTTTTTATTAGAATTTTAAGGTTGGAGAGCAAAGGGCCCGGGCCCCGGGGATATAGCCCCCCCCCCCCCCTCCCCCCGTCTGCGAACCTGCCCCTAGAGTACGTTATGGATAGAACAGGAAAAATAATCGGCTTTCCAAACCCCTATTTGGGGATGCTAAAAAGATTTTTGATAATCCATTCTGATATAGTTAAGTAACAAATTTATAAACAAATTAATACCATGTATAAGATACAATGATTTTTTACAACATTTAATTTTTTTTTTTCAAATGGTTTATTAAAAAGTTTGCCTCCTATGAGAATCGAACTCACGACCCCTGGTTTACGAGACCAGTGCTCTGCCACTGAGCTAAGAAGGCTCTCCTAGTTCCCCCTCTTTCTCTCCTTCTCCTTTTTCTGTTTTATTCTTCGAGCCTTCCTTTGTTACCACTCTTATTTTATAGAATTTTTATTTATTTAAATCATAGACACCTAGCAGGGCCGCAGAATAAATCCCCAGAGCCCATGTCATCTCTGATCTCATAAAAAGAAACGTTTTTTTTGAGATTTTCAGAAACTACTTTTTGTGACTTTTTTGGATCTTTGTTTGCCTCTTAGCGACTTTTATTTGCCCGAGAAGCTTCCGTGCACAAAGACACACACCCAAGGGCGGATCCAGGGGTGTTTCTCGGGGGGGGGGGGTAATCTGGTGTGACTCGTCGCACAGCACCAGAGGCGTATATAAAAATTTTTTTCGGGGGGTGGGGCCTGTTCTCAAAAGTTTTTCTACGAAAAATTTTGTTTTTCGCGGAACCAAAAATTTTTTCATGTGCCGTTCGCGGGACCAAAAATTTTTCTACGGAACCTTAAATTTTTTCATGTGCCGTTCCGGAACCAAATTTTTCCATGTTCCGTTCGCGGAACCAAAAATTTTTTCCAAACGAAAAAATATTTTGCCATTTTTTGGAGACCCAAAATTTTTCACATGTTCCGTTCGTTCCGGTATCTAAAATTTTTCCCGTTTTTTCAAATCTCGGGGGGGGGGGGTAATTACCCCTTTACCCCCCCCCCCCCTTGTATCCGCCCTTGCACACACCTCAAACCCAACCGGCTTCTGGCCGCAGCTATCTATCGTCACCCCGTGAAGTTACATTATTTCCTATCGCTAACTCCTCCTCCTGCGTTCGTTTTGTTAGTGCTATGGAAGATGTCCTAGTTTTGAAAAAAAAAAAAAACGGCTTTTATGACTGACTTTTTTCAAAATTTTTAATATAATATGCTTTTTTTAATTTACCATTTGATATCAAATATATATTCATCGGACTGCCTGGGGACGCCCCTCTCCCCCGCCCATGAATCTATTTGAAATTAAGTACACATATAGTACATGGACCAGGGAGTAACGTAGTAATAATTTGAATCTTTTAAATATTTTGGAAAATTAATTATAATCAAATTTCTTCAATAGCACGCATCTGTGCCCAGTCGGTAGCCTCGCTTGAATTCAAGATCCTTCCATAACATCTTATCACTTGCATTGCAACAAGAAATATCCCAAATTGACAATAAACTTGCCCGCCTCCGGCGGGCAATTGCTCGCCAGAGGTGAGCAAGAGGGTCTAGGGGGCGCAGCCCCCTGGCTAAATTCGCTAGTATTTTATTATAATTAAAGAGAAATTATTTTAAAAAGGCCACAGAATGAGTGGCCGAAACGTCGTAAATTTTACAAATAAACCACAGTTAAACCGAAAATCAAATTCTTTTACTAATAAATAAAAAATAATTTTTTAAATGTTCTAAATCATTTTTTAAATTAATAAAATGAATTATATTTAAATTGTTTTTATTTCCAAGAAGCTCGATTGCTTTGACTTTGACTCCATTGAAAACGCAAGCGAATGCCTCGTCTCTTTATCTCATCCTTGACTTTGCCAACGAACCGACTACTCACATGTCATCAGATCAACTTATTTATATTCCATTTTAATTATTTCTATTTTTTAAGGTCAGTAATGCATTTAAATATTTATTTAATTGGTTCAGGATTATTATTTTCAATAAATTAAATTAAAAATATTCTAAACTCGTGATTCAACAGGATAACCTTTCTCTGCCAGTCTGTCAAATTTTGTTTTTTCATTTTTTTATTTATTATTTTATTTCTTTTAATCATTTAATATTTATTTTAAAATTAATTCGGTATGCATATTATATAAATCAAATAGATTATTCGGTTTATTAACTCATTCACTTTGTCCATCACTTTGACAAATAATTTTTCTCTTTTCCTTTAATTTTTAATTTGTTTAAATAATTATGTTTTGTTTAAAATTATTTTTCTTATTTCGTTTATCCCAGTTTGTAAAATTATTATTTAATGAACTTTTTAACATTATAATTCCTATAAATCTTGAACTTTTGAGGTAAGGTCAGTTGAAGGGAAAAACATATAATAATCAAACACTTTCTATCAAGATTAACAAATACAAATAATTTAATTTCATGTTTAGAAGTATTTATATAAATCATTTTTT
>JAKCPI010026628.1:0-14907 GCA_023213315.1 Euborellia annulipes | reverse complement strand
AAAAAAAAAAAAAAAATTTTACATCTGAATTCAAATGTTCCGTACTGTCGGGAACTAAATATATGTCGACACAAAAAATCTGGTGTGACAGCACAGAACACAACTTTCGATTACCGAAGGTAAGAGAAAGTTGTGTGCTGTGCGCAGTCACACCAGATTTTTAATCTTAATATCATTGTATCTTTAGTTATCTTAAATTATATAAAATGTACAGGTATTATTGATAATAATATAATTTCAATTTAGATAAATAATTTCTTAAAATGGCAATCTGATACTTTACATAAATTAAAGTCATAAATTTCATCACTTGAGTTTTATGGCCTGAAATCTGAAGGCGCCTAAAAGTTTTATTCGATGAAATGGAGATAAATAACATGAGAAAAAAAAGAAAGATCTGTTTTAAATAAAGTTCAAGGAGAGGGGAAGAGAGGAGAGGAGAGGAACTCTCGAGTGGTTTTTCAGGCAGATATTTAAGATAAATGTCAAAAGAACGAATTTGAAAAGGGCGAAAGTTTTATTTATTTTACCACTAATTTTAATATCATATTTTTATTTCATCAGTATGTTTCATAAATTCATTCGTGTTTGTATTCTAAGGCACTCAAATATGAACATAAATATCAGGTCTTCTCTAAGAAAAAACTTTTAACATCTGAAATCAGCGTTAATTCATTTTAACACTTCCTTGCCTCAAATTGATCTGTAAGCAAAACTTTAACATCAAAGCGTTAACATTTAGTCAATAGTGTTAAAAATTAATGTCATGTCTAGGGGGTGCCTTTAATATTTTAACGCCGTATTTAATGCATAAAAATGGCGCCTTTGACCTAAAGAGTAAGGTTATGATTTTGACAGCTTTGAGGTAAAGCAACATGTTAACTTCGCTGTTAAAACTTTTTTAGAGAATAGCATTTTTTAACGCTGGTGTTACTTTACTTTTACACTTTAACTGTACTTTTAAACATCCTATTTATGATGTTAAATTTTATTGTATTTCTGTTTTTAGAGAATAGACCTGAATTTTATGTATTTTTAATATTTTCTCTTTCAAAAATAAAGTTTGATGCGACTATTAAAACAAATAAAAGCTTTATTCCATTTGATAATTGATTTCATTGCTTCATTTAACAAATTTCAAAGACTATATCTCTCTCTCTCTCTCTCTATTTTGCTCTCGAATCTCGATTGATTTCATCTGCTGCAAGTGGAAAGGATTGTTTAATTTAGAACCCAAAAGAGAGAGAGAAAAGCATTATATTCCCTCTGACCGTCATCACTGTCATTTTATTTTAATTTGATGGCCACATTCGCTACGCTCCAAAATAAACTCATATAATGAAGGCAGTTTGCCTACCTTTCATTGCCTATATAAATATGAGTGTAGAGTGGGGGTGGACGTCTGTCTGAATGTCCATTAAGCTCCAGGGAAATCGATCAACTAATTATGGAGAAGAGAGGAGGGGGATAATAACAAAAATTTCAGTAGAGGGCTCTAATTTTTTTTTTTTTTTTTTTTTTTTTTTATTAGAAGTGAGAGAGAGGCGGAAGGGATCACTTAAGATGCAAGACAGCATCCGAAGCAGAAGCCGAAGCTCTAATCAACCTGATCGCCCACACGGCGCCAGTGACGACCACATCGGGGGACACAAAAGGCCACTCATAAAATAAAAGGAAACAGTAGCAAAGATTCTAATCCATTACAATTTAAATTACTTATCTGATTGCCAATTTTTTTTAAACTCATAGATTATGCATTTCATTAAGATTTGAACACATATGAAGAAGAGTATTAGCTTTTGTACAAATAAATATATAATAGAGATGATTTGAGCGCCTTCCAGGGGACATGAACCAACACATTTTAGGATATTTTCTGTGCCTTTCGTGCAAATGTGTAAAAGTGGTATATTTGCTCAGGAACCCACATCTTGTGTGTACGTGGATGTCGACCACGACCTGCCCGAGCTCGGACAGGCAGTTCATTTCTTTGTATGTCTGTCACTTCCTTTCTCTTTTCAACAGGCGTCAGACAGTGAGACGGGCCCGGCCTGTCTCACTTCTTCCGGTATCAAAAACTCATATTAGGTTTGGAGGGAAAAAGTGAGATCTGCCGACCCCCATCGCGGGAATAAGGCGGGAACAGAAGATGAAGAAGAAGTGTAAAAGTGTTATAGGAGCAATAACACATGGGCCATTAAGTCCCGGGACTAACCAGTAAAAATACATTTGTTTTTGCATAATTGAACTTTATAGAGTAATCTCCATACTAATACAATCGTTTTTCTCAATTTTCGATGACTTATAAAACGATTTTTCTTTGGTCTCAGAATAGGCTATAACATCATCATCGGACCTAAATCTTTTTCCATGGAGCATCTTATTGAGATCTCTGAACAGATGGGGCCAGGACTGATGAATATGGGGGGTGTGGAAGTAATTCGAATCGTAAGTGCAGTCTTGATGAAACAAATGTAGCGTCATTTGACCATCTACGTATATATCGAGAACGACTGAACAGAAGAAATTCGTGAAAATTTTTCATGTATCTTTTGAAGGTTGGTACTACAGAAAAACATAAGCGCAAGGGAGAGCAGCTCCCTGGGAAGTGGGCCTCCGAAGACGGGCTTTCCCACTTGTAAAATAAAATATGAACATTTGAAGAAATAAAGGCTGTTGAATTCAAACAAAAAGAAGTGGAAGGAGCGGGCAGTCAAGTAGTTAGTCTCCATGAAATGAAACAGTTTGGGTTTTAATGAAATATAACCATTATCAGTCCATTTGTCGAGCTGAAAGCATTGTATAGTTAGAAAAGTCAAAATAACAAAAAATTATTTGAATATTTACAAACAATATATAACTGCAGTTATATATCATGTAGTTATATATTATGATACATTCAGTGTGAGCTCAAATGACAAAGCATTAAGTCATATTGCGGAGTTGTCAGTAGATGTGTTTTATACATAAATTATTTTTACAAAATACAAACAATGCAACTTATACGATGCGCCAAGTTTGAGATACAAAATTGTTTTGATTAATGAAAGATTTTTCTTTTTTACATCGAATATTAAAATAAATATTTTGTAAAATGACCTTAGGTTAGGAGGGAGGGTCAGATACTGGGATGGTTTACCGAACTCATGTTGCGATAATCCAACCTACTCAAGCAAATCCCTCCGGCTGAAAAGTCAAAGAAAATGAGTTGATACAAACATTTTTTAGATATTAGCATTTTTTATATAAAATATAAAATTATTAAAATTTTAAACAATTTTATTTTAAATAATTTTATACCTAGGCATCTATTGGCTAATTAATTCATAGGATTTATTTATTTATTGGTATATTGTATATTCATTTCTCAAAGGAATTATTTATTAAAAATTTTTTGAGAAATAAATAATATTATTTAAATTACCTGCCAATTCATTTAAATAAAGGATGAAGTCGTAATGGACACCTAAAGAGGTCGTAAATGGCCATATTCTCTCGCTTTTAGTAAGAGAATATGCCACTACCGGTAAGGTTCTATCTTAATCTACTTATTTGTGAGATTATTTTTTTTATTCGACTGTTAAATATCCATGACCATTAATCTCTTTATTCACGGTTGGTGCTTCTAAAGTTTTATCCTGGAATTCTTGCAAAAAAAAGATCCATTGAAATTTTTTGTTTAGATTTAGATAAGATAGATAGATCAGTTTGTGTAGTGAAATCAAGAATTTTGATAGAATTTAAAGGTCAACGCAACCTATAATTGAAATTTAATTACACACTCGAGCAGCCATTATTCAGAAATTAATTTATTATCTCGACAGCAATTTTATAAAATGAACGTAATCAAAATTGAAATCATAAATTATCTATTATTAATTCATTGAATGATATCGGTAATTTTCATTTCCGAATATGGAGTTTTATTTAAAAAAAAAAATAAATTTAAAGTAAATGAATAAAAAGTGTTGGTTGGCTTTTTTTTTTTATTCAATTAAAAGAAGAGAGATTCATTTATTTCTCTCAAAATTTCTCAACAAATATTATGATATCATTCAATTAGGAAAATTATTTTGTTAATAGAAAAATTTTTTTAAACCAAAGAGCACGAATGTTCCTCAAGCGTAATGAAACGCTGCACCAGTCTCAGGATACTTGAATTTTCTTGTACAATAACGTCATCCGGGAACAAAAAAAAAAACTAGATTCAATACATTTACCCTTCAAAAACTATTTAATAAATCAAAAATTCAATAGATAAACCTTTCATTTAAAATTATTTGAAAACATTTTTTTCCTGAATGTGTATTTTACGTATAAGTTTCACTTCTCTGGTGTGTTGTATGAATAAACGGTGTTTTTTAATTTTTTTTAATGAATAAATAAAGTATAAATGATACCCTTTTCATCACTTTGCAAAGCAACAAATAAAGATTAACCTCTGAAAAACGATTCAATTTTGTTATTTTCTTCATAAAAATAAAATTATTATTAGGTATTTAAAAGGTTTAGATAGAGATAAATAATAAAAATCTTGCCTACTACTCCTACGGTCAGGGTATTTTTTTAAATAAATTTTTGCCATCAATTTTGGTTTATTGTAATTAATAATACAATTTAACTAAAAAAAATTTGAACGTTTCGGTCTAATTTTTGCATCTGTTGTAATTATTCTGAAAAGAAAATTTTGAAAAGAAAAGGTTTGAAATAAAATACTTTTTTATCGAACTTGCTGCAGCTTCTTTTCGTTTCACAGGTTTTCGGTGTCAAGAATAAAACAATTTTTTAAAAACTATTTTATTTTTGTTTCAAGTGGGCCGACTGAATGCATTTTTAAGTACATTTAAAGTGTATTTAAAGTACTTTTTGTTAAAAAATTTTAAATCATGTTTTGTACGTAAATGCAGATGCAGATCACAGAATCTATGAATTTGATTCAATTTGAACCAACAATAAATTTGTCTAAGTACAGTGAGGGACTGTATTAAGTCCCACCCATGAGTTTTCTATTTGTGATTATTTCATTGTTTTCAAAAAAAATATTATATATTTTTTAATGGAAACTTTCATGGTTCAAACCTAGAAAATTTCCAATAAAGATTTTAATTTTTATTAAAAAAAAAAAAACAATTAAACAATCACAAGTAGAAAACTCATGGGTGGGACTTAATATTGTTCCTCACTGTACAACAGGTACATTTCTGTAAGATACATAAATTGATAGTAGAGCTAAGAGTGACAGGATAAAACTGCTTTGGTTGTTTTTATATAGGCCTACGATAATAAAATTGTTAAAAATAATAAAACTGCTTAATTATTTATACTTTACTTCAAATTAAAATTAGGCATACAAAGAAAATGAAAAGGGGGCGATAGGTGCTAGTCAACCTCCAGAAAGGGGCGATGGACAAAAAAAGGTTGGAACTACTGCTCTAGACTCTAGCAATCGTCAAACCCAAATACTGAAGTTATTTTAAATAAACTCATCTCCCAAATTTTATTTTTTCCCCATCAAAACTTTTAATAAATTCCACTTTAAATAGAGATTTTGTTCCTTTTTGGTGCCATCGCTGGTGGGCTGCTAGTTTAGTCTATTTTCATTAACATTTTCCCTACATTGTATTGTTCTTTTTTTTAAACCTCCGTGGGCCGTCACTATTGATTACATTTTATAGGCTTTCTTTCCTACAATGGCACCGTTATTTGTCACTAGATTAAAGAATCTGTCTAAAACAACCAAGCTGTTTGTAATTTGTATCCATTGCGAAAAGCAAAGCGTTGTTGTTTCATTAAAAAAAAAAAATAACCGTTTTATGAATCAAATTTCCCTCCCTCCTCGCATTCCTTTTCTCCTGTCGCTATAATTTCATCTGAAAATAATATCTGGCGCGTTTTATTCGAACAGATGTCTGCAGCCCACTTCCGTTCTTAATTGCATTTACTTAACTCCCTTTAAATTGAAATGAGAGAGAAATACGCGACGCGAGTTGGCATCAGATGTTACAACGACAACAAAAATTTTTGATTTAAAACCCACATGAACAAATGATTACAAATTCGATGAAGAATGTTTAAGAGAGAAAAGAGAGAGGATTACAAACAAAATTTTTACTTGAGACCTGGAATCTTTGGCACAAGTTAAGACGTCTTCAAGAACCGAGCTTACTTTATTTATAGCCGTTTTCAATTAAATCTATTTCAAAGGATACTTTGAATTTATAACGTTATAAACAGATGGTGTGTCTCTTTTTGTGTGCGTTTGTGTGTGTACATAAAAAAAAAAAATGTTGCTTAATCCGTCTTAGATTCCCAATGAGGTGTGAAATGAAGGGGAAAGAATATTAAATTAAATGGAAAGTTTCAAAGAATAAATTTCTCAAGACAAATTATTTGACAATGTGAAAAAATTAATATTTTAACTGACGTTAGAATTTAAGTGTAAGGAGACGTCCTTGGGATTTGAAGTTCCTGATTAAGATGAATTAATTGATTATAAAAAAAAAAAGTTGGTATTTAAATTAAATCTTATAGTCATTTGGATGTAGTTGCTCTTTTTTGTCAATATTATTTATTTATTTTTTTTTTTATTTTAGTCTTTTCGGCATCTTAGGCCATATGGACTTTTGACGATGTTATCTCGCGAACGGGGCACACTTCGTTCTTGAATCCTACTACCCTAAGAAAGGAAATAAAAAATCTTGTCACTCACTTGTAAACTTTTAGATGTGTGCACTCATCATACAACAAAAGGAAACTATTTTCTATTGCACTACAAAATATAAATACTTTACTAGTATGGATGCACTTTTCAAAAAATGGTCCTGATTTATAACATATTAGAGGAAGTGTGTTTTTTTTTTATTTTACATCAGTTATTGACCATATAGAATACTATAGAAGACTATAAAAACTATAGAAGACTAATAGAATTAGCGAAAGATGTCTCTCGAGGGATTTTGGGATATACAAATACAGTGGATAAAATGTTTGTATTGTAAAGATTTACTTCCATGATGATTGCCTGAGTCCTATAGTATCTATGAATCGGTGGGTTGTGTGAGAAAAGAGCAAGTAAAATAATTATTGTATGATTAATAGCAGTTGCTGTGTAAACATATCGAAGGATGCATAAAAATAAGTTTGAATTTGCTTGCTGGAAGATAGGCAACCCAGCTGACCAAATCTCGAATTGAAAAATTGCCTAAAAAGCTGCTGCAGCGAAGTTTTTACAACTATGGATGACAGAGAATTAAAAAAACAAAAAACATATATTCTACAAAATAAAAACTGATGCCATGAAAGTTTATATTAAAGTGTGATCAGTGTATCAAAAAGCAGGAGTATATAACAATAATATAGAGATGACTGTGAAGCAGGTGATATTTGCAGTCAATGATACAAAGAATAATTTTTTTTCAAGTCGACAATCCTAGATATAGGTATAGTGTTTTTTTTTTTTTTTTTGCAATATGTCTGCTCCCATTGGCCTTTTATAGAGGATTATTTATTACTACTCTCTATGGAAAAATTATCTTCAAGTCGGGAGCATTTCGAATAAATTCAGGAGCCATCTTTTTCTTTCTCTTCCAATAAATTGAATGTTCAGTGAAAGAGAAATAAACGCAATAAATCTGCTTTCTTCCTCAATACTTTTGTTTACATTCTTTATTCGAATTCATTCGTTTTATTATGTTATATTCTTGATAAAGGAGGCATTAGTACTAATCTGTGGTAATACGCCATTTTTCTTGACCTTATAAAATCTTTGTTCATTATTGATGAATAATAAGACGAACTACTGACCCTAAGAAACAAATAGGCTTAAATTATTGACTGAACTCACAGATTGGCATTGTTGCCATAGTGTCTTTTTGATTCTTTAAAGTATTGTACATATCGCTTGCTGAGAATCATAGTGGCGAAAGTCCGAAAATTCAATTTTTAAGTTAAGCCTAGCAAGCGTTGTTAAAACGTCTTCTCTTTTGAGTACCAAAGTGGAAAAAATATATTTCCATTCTTTGCTATTGATTCTGGCTTAACAGCGCTTGGTGGAGTCAAAATTAAATCAGAAATCTGCTGAAGACCTCACTCCCCATCGCTGCCACTACGGTTTGATATTTAGTACTATCTGTCGTAATGCCCGCTCAATAACTCTAAACCAAGCTTAACATTCTGCTTTCAAAAAAGGAGGAATTTTAACAGCAATTCGAGCAACCTCAACATTCGTACGATGCTCCTTAACACTTGAAAGACTCATTTTTAACGTCATAGACAGCCGAGATCACCAGCATATTATAAGAACTCAAATATTTACATACCAGAGAATTTTAACAACTGAACAAAAAACAACAAAAAGGCAGCAATGCTAACCTGTCTGTTCGCCACATATCTTTACAGTTTTGAAATTATCTTAATTTAGGGAAAATATTTCCCAAACCATCATCAATCACAAGTTAGATTATCCCAGTTTCTACCCTTTCCCCCCAGCTGTATCCTTTAATCAATTTATTCATTTTTGATTCTTTTCATTGATAACTCAAGTCCCCTTCTCTATTGAGTGAGCTAATAACTCAAAAATTCAAATGGTATTTCAATAATTAGAGTATATTAAACATATAACACCTAAAATTAAAAAAATTCAGAACATTCTATTCTAAAAATATTTCATTTTCGTATATTAAAAGAGTTTCTATTTAAATTGAAATATAAATTTTTCCCCTAACTTGTCCAATATCAGACATTTAAAAAAGTTTTCATCATATCAGGTTTATTTCCATCTCATACAGAAACCAACCCCACATTCTCCCCCACACGTTTTTTTTTTTTTTAACCTCTCTCTCTTACTGTCTAAATTAAAGGTTGTTAGACCCCCGGTTTCCATCTAAAATTGGTTTTTAATAGAAGATTATTAGAAACAAAAATTTAAAAAAAAATTGTGAGTGTCAAAAAAATTCAATTAATCGAATATTAAAAATACTTAAGATTTTCATTATTATTATTAATATACGTAATGAATTTTAAATCAGAGTATTTAAAAAAAAAAAGTAGGTCTATATTTATTACAGTCCCTGATGATGTTTAATAGGACGAAATTTGAGTTGGAAAAATAGGAGAAATGTTTCCTTATTTCTAAACTGAGATATCCATCCTCTCCAACCTGAAATCTGCGATTAAATTAAGATTGAATCACCTGGTTCGAAATCTTATAATAATAAAATAGTCATAGTTGATGGGTGGAGAATAAAAAATTTATATCGGTTTTAGAGTAGCTATAGTCAATAGCACTATTATCCGCCAGGGGAGAGCCTGGCTGGGGTTCTTAGCTCTCTTTGTTCAAAAATAAGTACTTTTCACCTTCAATTCTATTAAATTGGATTATTTATTTATTTTAAAAATGAGATTTGGTTGTCTAAAGCATATTGATATTGTCCGTAGGTGATTAAGTGGATTGTTCAGGAAGTGTCAGAATCGAGGCTTGTGTTTAGACAACAAAAATTAATTTTTAAAGTAAATAATAGAATTGAAGAGGAATGGCTGCTTTTAAGACAAATATTCTTACAACTAGGCGTTTTGGTTGTCTAAATTTAAGGCTCTAGGATCGCGGTTAATAATGGCACCTACTGTACACTAAAAATATTATATTAAAAAACTTATTTTTCTATACCAAAGTTGACTGTATTTTGATAAAAACAAAAAGGGGTTAAGATGTGTAATTAAAATGTTTACAAACAAAAGTTTGAGTATTTCTTCTTGCAAATCGTCTCCTTTTGTCAATAATAAATGAATAAGTATCATCCAAGGATTCAATCTTGAACTTCATACAAAAGAAAAAGAAAATTATAAATATTTATTTATAGATAAATGCACTAAATAGGACTGTTGCGATTCAGTGGAAGAGATGTGAAGGGCATTTGAAGTCCTAAAAATGAAACAAAACATCTACATTGTATATTTTGTTGTATTTTTTGAACTACAAAAGCTAATCTTTCACATCTCTTTGAAAATAATATTTTTATGAATTTATTAATTAACTCAGATAGTCGAAAGGTAAAAAAATATTTTTAGTTACCACCTTGTGAGATAAACTAGGCCTATTTCACGCCAATTATTCAATTTTTTTTTGTGCGAAATAAGTTAACAAACAAATTTGGACGATTAAAAAAAAGTCATTGATTTCATGTTGAAATAAATGTTTTAAATTTATTATTCTGTCTAAAAAATGTTGATTTAAAAAATTACTTTTTTCTTCTAATTCCATTCAACTAATAGATGAATTAGCATAAATGTTTATTCTCTTTTTCAAACAACTATTAGCTTGAATGAGGAAAAAATAATATTAGAATGTAAATACTTTTTAGGAGAAATTACTAAACGCTTCTCGAATATAAATATCGTGAAAATTGATTTGTAGATTTTAATTATCTCACTTGAAATTTATACCAATAAAAAAAAATATTCAAATGAATTCTATAAGCTATTCGCTGAAAGAAGAATAACAAATAAATTGCTAAATATCACGTATATTCAATTCATTTACAAATGATTATTTTTGTATCTAAAATCATTTTATTCTCTCTCTCCATAATAGAGAGATATTTTATTTAATTTGCTTCATTATTCTGATTTTAGAGAAGGAATTTTAATCAAAATTCAAAAACATTCAACTTCCCATCCCACCCCACCACCCACCACATGTCCATGTATTATGGATGTTAATATTTCAACATAAATGTATTAATTTTGATTTCATTTTCTATTTCAACATTGCTGCTGCTGTCTCTGCTCTCTCTATCTCTCTACGTTCATATTGTTTTTTTTTTCCTCTAAAAAATAACAATAATACAATCATATTATATTAATTCCAATTTGTGCTCCATGTCAAAAAACTTGTACAAACAAAAAAGTTTAATTTTATACATTATCTAAAAATAAATAATAACATTCAAAATAAACATGAACACTTCTCTGTTTCCAAAGGGCGGCTAAACAAGGGATTTTTAAATATTTACAAGTAAATTAGTTCGGTTAATGAAAAATTTTAATTGCCGTTAAATATAATGAATATTACATTAAGTACAGGTCATAAAAGTATAAAAAATTATTTCTTTTGGCTAAGATTTAAATTTAAAGGCGGTTAAAATTTTTGACGCCACAGTCCCAATTTTGAATATTTTTATAAATTTATAAGAAACTAGGGATAATTAATCAAAGAGAGGAAAGTTGAGAAAATGATTGGTTGGCATTATATTTATAAATTCTATCCAATAGAACAGAACTGTTTTTGCTAATTCCAACTAACAAAAATATACCCTCTGGGAAACAGTGGCGGATCCAGAGGTGTTTCTCGGGGGGGGGGTAATCTGGAGTGACTGGTCACACAGCACACATTTTTTTTTTAATTTCGGTAATTTAAAGGCGCATTCTGTACTTGTTTGCCAGAATATAAATACAAATCAAATTTTTAAGTATTAATTTTTAAAATTTTACATTAAAAATACATTTTTTTTTTTCAAATCTCAGGGGGGTAATTATCCCTTTTACTCCCCCCCCCCTGTATCCGCCCTTGCTGGGAAACGATAATCCAGAACAGTGTTATTATCCCCGGGCCCCGGGGGGGTTTTTCAACCCATGTATAAATTAACAAAGTCAGGGAAGCTAATTTTTTTTTTTTTTTTTTGAAGGATTAGTAATCCTGGATTTTTGCGACCTTTCCAAAGAAATGCCAATCCTTTTACCAATATATACAGTACATGTATCTTTCATCCAATCGTAAAAAATGTACAAATTCGACGCAATAACTAGATTTTAATTCGGCAATATTATTGGAAACTGGATCGGATTTTTGGATCGCGGATAGAAGAAATAGCGATCATTTTTCTAAATAGGATCAGATCGGCGGATCGGATCGCTAATCCTTTTGCAGCAGCCGGATAGGAATAGTGAATTGGATATAAAGGCCATACCTTTCCAAGAGGATATATCGCCTGCTGAGAGTCATAGTGGCGAAAGTCCGAAATTCAACAATTCGAGAAAAAGAGTTTGAAAGTTTTATAAACATACATATTTAAATAGCCCAGCAAAGTTTCATCCCCTATAATCGATCTCAGATAATTATTTTGTATTTTTTTGTATTTCTAAAAGAATATTAATTATTTTGTATTTCAAAATAAAAACTTTAAAGTATTATGAATTAACCCCGATTTCTCTTGGCCGTGGCCGAAATGTTTAAGATTGTAACAGATATCAATATTGATAACCTTTAAAGAAAAGAGGTGTTGGATTGGATCTCAGGCAGTCCGATGATTATTTATTTAAATCAATTCGAACCACGTGGTATAAATAAATGTTTCTGCTCCGAAATTTTTTGTGTAGAAAAGGCGAAGAGGCAAAGAGGGGAGGGTATGCGAGTAATAATTATTATTTATATAATATTTTGTGTGTCCAAAGGGGGGGAGGGTGGACTCCACTAGCGTGTGTGAGTCTTGTTTTTTATCTCTAGAAATCATCAGAGAAAATGAGAATTTATAAATTTAGAGTTATAAGGAGAGCCTAAGGTATTTAAGAGGTAAAATTTTACGTTTCTAGAGACGAAGTCGGAATTTGGCTCTTTAAAAAAAATTCTTTTATAAATTCACAAAGAAATCTTTCAATTATTTAATAACTGTTTAACTTATATAATAAAAGTTCTTTTTTGAATGGGATGAAATCCCCTTGGGGAGGGGGTTGGTTGGCCTCCCTGGCTAAATTCAACGCAGCTCTTTTATTTATAGAATTAAACATAAAAATTCTTTTTATTATTATTCTTTGTCTCAATTTTTAATGGCGTTGAAATACTTTTTTTATTATTAAAATAAATAATCTTAACGAATCTTTAAATTATCGGATTAAAAATATATATATTAAAATAGTGAATTTTATTACGTCAGTTAATTAATTTTTCTCTAATTAATTATCTATTTTATTTTTTTTTATTTTTGAAATTTACTACTGGTTTGTGGGAGTTAATTGGAGAGAGCGACGACCTCGCATTCTTATAAGAATAGCAACTGATGTGGCCCCCATCACAAAATTTTGTTATTAAATGACAACTTTTCAATTATTACTGTGCACCGAGTACCTAATTAACAAGTGTACATGTCATCTGCATAGATAATGGGACGAATTTGTACCTGAGTTGGCTTGTATTATTAGATTAAAAATACTGAGTAATTTTCTCACAAAAACGAAAATCTTCAGAGCTGTCCTATTTATTTTATTCTTTCTCTGATACTGTGCGAAGTTAATTTAATAAACTTTACCAATATCAAACAGATTGTAATCCCCATACGTAAATAAATAATATAATAATCAATTTGTATTTGTAAAAAAAAAAGGAAATAATTTTTAAATTATAGGGTAATTTTTTTTTTATCGAAAATTGAATTTAGAGAGAGAAAGGGTTATTGGAAATCCGATCGTTTTTGGGGCGGAGAGAAAAAGAGGATGTTTGCTGTGATGTATAATTAAATATATTCGGTATGTGTGTAGTGTGTATGTCTGTGAAATAACACAATGTCAAATGGCCCATCGGGTATTCACTCTATCCCTCGTTTAAATAAATCATAAGATTTCCTCGAGAATAACAATATTTTCAATAATATGATGAATAAAAAAAAATCCAATGCAAAAAAAAGTGACATTTAAAAATTTTTGCGCTATAATTTTCGATAAGCCCTCTTTAACTGTTTAATAAGAAAGGCCATTTTGAATTAAATATGCCGTAAAACTTTCTGCGATTATTTTATAGAATGAAAAATTAAAAAGATAAAATAAATAATTGAATAATTAATTAAAAAAAAAAAATTCAAAATAAACGGTCCCATCTTTCTCCTTATTTTGA
This sequence comes from Euborellia annulipes, assembly GCA_023213315.1. Lineage (NCBI taxonomy): Eukaryota > Metazoa > Arthropoda > Insecta > Dermaptera > Anisolabididae > Euborellia > Euborellia annulipes. The sequence goes on along the minus strand of JAKCPI010026628.1, from coordinate 1,028 downwards.
TTTTTTTCCCCAAGTTTCGATTAAAAAATAAATAAGATTTAATTGGTACCCTTTATATTTTATCCTAATTTGTTTGTAGCCTCATTTATTTGTATCCTATATTTTGTATCCTTAGTTGTTTGTAGTCTTATTTATTTGTAACGTTTATATTGTATCCTTATTTGTTTATAGTCATATTAATTTGTACTCTTACAAAAATTGTATGAAGGCATGATGGCTCTGCCTTTTGCCTAATAAATAAAAAAAAAAAAAAAAAAAGATTTAATTGTTTATTTTTACGCATCTTTGAATGCTGTATGCATAAAAGCAATATTAATTTAAAAGCCGAATTCTTAAACCCGAGGCCGAGTGCCAAATATTTTGCGGCATGAATGATTATAAAATAAAAATAAACTCTTTTTTTTTTTTTTTTTTTTTTGTAAACGGGTAAGTAAAGAGTTATTAGTATTGTAAATGCAACATATTAGAGCTAATATAAACATAGCTAATGTTTAACTAAAGCCTGTTCGTTTTAAGTAACTAAGTAACAAGTTTACATACGAAAAATGCAAATATGTCTACTTGTATTGAGAATGTGAAAAGTAGCTATAAAAAAAAATTTTAATTCTCCTTAAACTAACTCTTTGATGTCTAAGAATTTTGTCGAATGTATAAAACGAATTTGTTTGAACGGATTTTTATGTACATTATTATTTGTGGCCCTTTTTTTTGATGCCTGCCTCTACAATTTTTTGGAATATTCTCGATAAATGGACTGATGATGGTTATATTTCATTAAAACCGAAACTGTTTCCTCAACAGAGAGTTTCATTTTTTGGAGACTAACTACCAGGCTGCTTGCTCCTTTATCCTCTTATTGTTTTGGAATTTTATTCAACCGCTTTATAACTTTTACCATCATCAGACCACATTATGCCTCCTTTTGGTCAAAGACGAAGAGTGAGACAAGCACATTAGGGTAGCCCTTATTTTGAAAAAAAGATGGAATTTTATCGACCTCCTCCCGGGGTTGGTTTAGAATGTCAAAA
>JAKCPI010026627.1:0-31404 GCA_023213315.1 Euborellia annulipes | reverse complement strand
TGAATGGTGCTATTCCATTGATTGGCGCTTGTTTCTGGAGTGATGTGCCAACTCCAAGTCTCATCGCCAGTAACAATGTGCGCTACTTGCTAGCACTAAAAGTTCTTTACTTTCCGAATGACTTCCGTAAATTTGTTGTGTCTCTTTCGACATCTAAGGCCATTTAGACCTTTACCTCTCTTGATTGGTAACCAAATGAATTAAAATAAAGCTTTTCCCGCTTTAGACGGAAAACGACCCCAGAAACTCAGGCTCTATATAGATATATACCTTTTATTTTCTTGCAGTATTCTTAAATAATCAACTATATTTTTCTCATACAAACTTAATTTTGAGAAATGACCTTGAGAGGGAGTAGTAGCATTACCTCTAATAATCCGGTTAAGCAGGTCCAACAATTTGCCGGATTACGATTGAAATTGAAATAATCAAACTTATACGATAATTTGTTCCAAACAAAATATTTTTTCCCCTGTATTTTTAACTTTTTCCAAGCCGAATTCTGCGAGGTATTGCTGCATTTATTTAGATATTGGATGTGCCCCATCACCATAACATATGACCTGTGCCACATTACGCCTTCGTATTGAAATCGTCTTCCTGTTGTGTTCGACTTGTTGACATTCCTGAAATCTGAACAACTTAATAATTTATATTTAAATGACGCCATCGAAATAAAATAATGCAAAATTTTATTCCCTCTTTTATATCCTGTTGATATTTGTTACTTTTATTCAAATCCCAAAGGATTTTTTTTTCTTTTTTCATCCTTAATAATAATCTACTATATAATATTTTCGCGAAGGTTAGGATCAGATTCCAAGGGGGACGATTGTGTTCTCTGGAGAAAGGGAAGGCAGGCAAAGGGATGCTGAGAGGAGGCTCCCTAGCAACGCCCTTTGCCCTGCGCGCCCTAGCAGACGGCGCGTCGCCTAAGATGCGCTATTCTTGCCCTGGTCCAGACGACATATCTCTTCTCTTAACTTTAATATGCTATCTATCACTCATTTAGGAATTTCTCTTCCTTTTCCTCTTACTTCCATTCTAAAAACTTTCTTTTAATGACTTTTATAACAGAATTATACAACTTTTCTAAAATATAAATCTCTTGTCTTTCAATGTTACGTTGTTAGTTTCGGTTCCCTCCCACACCCAATTTTTATTTCCATTTTCTGGACGAATTTTTACTTTCTCTTACCTCTATATATATGTTAATATAGAGAGAGAAAGTATTGTATTCATGTCAAAAATTCGATGTCGAGATTTTGATGGGTCTTCACGTTTTGAGGTCCCCTGAATCCAAAAAGTGGTTTTCGCGACATGGTCTGTCTGTGTGTGTGTCGTGTGTGTGTGTGCGTGTGTGTCTGTCTGTGTGTGTGTCTGTGAACAAAATATCTCAATAACGGAAAGAGCTAGGAGGTTGAAATTTTATATTTAAGTTAGGCACCTCCATGGGACGTGACACGAAGCTTTTGAACAAAATCGGCCAAAGAGTACTAGTACTTTACTGATGCACTTTTTCAGTTTTTTTCGATTTTCTCAAAATTAGCTCCAACGATTTTTTTTTTAATTCAAAAATAAATTATTTTTTAGATGCTCTTTAAAATGTATATTCTCATTTTGTGATTGAAATCTTCTGAAGACCACTTTACTCTTGTACTCCATAGAAAAGATAGGAGAAATGGTTGCCATGGTAACAAAATATAAATATTTTGACATATAAATTTTACATCTTGAAAATCGAATGTACCCTACTGTCGGAAACTAAATACATGTCGACACAAAAAATCTGGTGAGACAAGCACAGTACACAACTTTCGATTACCGAAGGTAAGAGAAAGTTGTGTGCTGTGCGCCAGTCACACCAGATTTTTTTGTTTAGTATTCTACTATTTTGTGATTCTTTCAAATTTATTTTTTCTCTGTCCCAGATAAGTTTGTAGACTGTATTAGATTAAAGTTTACCTAAATACCATTATATTATCTTACGCCAAATTTCTGACGATTATATTATTTACGTCTTTAATTTGCCTTGGTGAATTAATTTTCTACTACAGTAATTTCATTTACAAAAGCATAAAGGATTGAAACATCAGATCTCTTAATTAAAATTAGAATATAATCTCATAATTTTTAATTTCTTGATTTTTTTTTGAGCTTCTAATTTAAATGATTTGAAGGCTAGACAAGTTAAACTTGAAAAAAAAAAAAATATTGCAATAAAAATTAGGTCATAGTCGTAACTAGGATTAGGGATATTAAATATTGATATATTTTAGAGAAACGAGGATACAAATAGATAAATTTTACATTTACACAGAATAAAATTTATGAATAAACACATTAGAGCAGATTACGTATTTTTTCTAACTTTTTTCGTCTCTCCGATATTAGGTTAAGAGGTTAGGCTCTGCCTAGTTAAATTTATTTATTTTATTTAAAGAAAAATAATTTATTGAATATTAATAATAATCTTGTAGTCAGAGTTGGGCAAAATACTTTTAAAAAGTATTTTCGTTAGAAAAGAAAGAATCTTGAAATAAAATAGTTTTTTGAAAATACTTATTCCAAATACAAAATACATTTTTTACAGGGCCGTAACGAGGGCGTGGCAAAACAGGCGCCCGCCTGGGCGCAGCTGGGCTGGGGCGCAAAACAGAGGGTACCGACTTAATTCTGAGAGGGAGGGGGAGCGGAAATTTGCTTATTCAGAGGAGGGGCAATTTAGAATTTGAAATATCATTTTATATATTTTACAAAATTTGTATTTATATATAGGGAGCACAATATCTTTAAAAAGGAGGGTCTTGGCCCAAAAAGTAGGTTAGGAGGCCCCCCTCATAACGGTCGGGGGGCACAAGTTGGACACTTGCCACAGGCGCTTCATACCCTTGTTACAGCACTGATTTTTTATATAATTTTTTACGTAAATGTAAGAAAAATATAGAAATTTAAAATAAACTTTATTATTAAAACAAAACCCAGAATCTTCTTCTGTCCTCGCCATTATTAATCCCTCGGTGCGGGGTCGGCGGACAACAAAACCCAGAATAAATCTACATAAACATTATTATTATTTTTTTTTTTTATTTTTCATTCACACTCAGACTCACGCACACATTCACACAGTATTTTCGGCAACTCAGGACATTTAAGACTTTAGACGATAACCGTTATGATTAGAATATACCCCATATATTGGGGGTTCAGGCATTTGTATTTAAAGCCATACATAAACATTATATACATATGAATTAAATTTGAAAGCAATGTCGATGAAATTAATTAAATAGAAGTCAGTCAGTCAAATGTGAAGACAGCTTTTATTTATATAGAACTCTTCATTCAGGACGTGTTACCATCAGCAGCCTATTAAGAGTTCATAGAATATGTGTACTTAAGACCTATGACCTCTTAGAAGGCTGATGATGGTTTAACGAAAATACGTATTTCAAATACATGTATTTTCGTTACTGCCCATCTCTGCTTGTAGTCCTATTTTCCTTCTCAAATCAATAAAAGTTTATGAATAAAATTACTTATGAAAATCCTAATTAGCAAAACGCAGAAGCTACTTTATTAATTTTAAAATCTCTTTTCGAAAGTCCCCTTTAAAATAGATTCCTTGATTTTTAATATAAATAATTACATCCATTTACGTATATTCTCAACAATAATCATATTAGATAATTGATAATGTAAATAAACTGAGGCTCGATTTCGAAACATCTTCTTTAAAAACGCTTTCATTTCAGTAGCATCAATAGAGGGATTATAATTAATCTGGAATTGACATTTGGTGGTGACTTCCCCCTCCCCCTCCCCTCCATGTCCCCTCCACTTCTCTCTAAAGCAGAATAGCAGTAGCAGCATTGACAGCACCATCAGGGAGATTTTCTGGTTTTGGTTTAGTTTATAATTCATTATAAACTTTCCCTTACTGCTTACTTTTTGTTGACTTTCCTTTTCCTTCTCTTTCTCATTTCTCATTCTCTTTCCTTTTCTCTTTTATATACGTTAAAGCAACGTCCAATTCGATAAATCTCCATCCGATTCATATAAAATTAATGAAATCATAGGGAAATATTAATTAAATTTTATTAAACAAACTTGATCTAAAAAGAAAAATAAAGTATTAATGGAATTTGACAACATATAAGAGATTGGATTTAAATAAATAATCATTAAAAATACACAAATGAATACTCTAATTCCACTATCCCCCCTCCCATGAGAAGTTAGAGATGTTGGCAAATGTCAATATTGATATATCTTTAAGCCTAGTCCGATGAATATTTATTTAAATTATATAATAATCATAAAAAAAAATTGCATTGAAAAATACTTAAGTTATTTAAGATACAAATTCAGAGGATCCCCTTTAATCTTTCTTCAATGATTTTACTAAATATAAAAGAAGTCACCCTTCCCCGTATTTTGAGGTTTTGCTTTTTGAGGTTTCCATTTCTCAGGGGGGGAACTTTAATCTATTTAAAAGTTGATCTGTCCTCCTATTTGAACTCGATCAATATACCCTTGAACGATTTGTTATTTTAGTTGAAGCTTGAAATTTTTCTTTATTACTTTAGAGACCCCTTCATATTTTTTGTCATCCATAGAATAATTTGGATAATCGTTGGTTAATCCCCGCAATAAAGAGGGTGGCTACAAAGCGAGCGAGTAAGCAAGTTGGCACCTTGCTAGGCCAGTAAAGAGAAGGGAAATGGTTTTGCTTGAATAGTAGAGGGGTGGCAGCCCTGCAGCACGAGGGTTGCGCGTAGAACGTGGGGTTGTTGCACTCACTCGCCACTCATTCATAAGGCCCCCAGTCGTGGACCACGCAGCATCCAATCCCTCCGTTATTCGAGAGATATGGCCATGTGGCAGGGGACGAACACCTTGCAGCATCGTTTCAACGTAAGCCCCTTGTTTTTCTTACTTCTCTATCTCTTTCTCTGTGTAATGTAATCAAAAAGAAATTAGGGAGAAAGAAAATTTCCAGTGAGACTTGCTACTCCCCGAAATAAATTTAATTCCCTGATTCGAGACTGCATCCCATTAAACAACAATATGTGGAGCTCAGATGCAAAACTGCCCTTATCAAAAAATTTGAGTTAAAGGTTGTGTCGTGTTCTACTAATTCGGTGGTTGAGAAACTAAATTTGAACTTATTTTCTTTCCAAATTGTATATTTACCTTGAAATATACATTTGGTTGCAAATCTTTCTTTATCCATTGTACGGTGTTAAAAATTTTTTATTTTCCTGGTCAAAGTGGCCCATCTCAATATTGATGTGTTTCAAAACTCTCTTAAGTAAATAAATATATTCTCCTACCTGAGTGCAAAACTGCCTGTTATCAAAGTTGAGCTGCAAAACTCTCCTTGTCAACACGTTTTTATCAATATTTTATTTATTTATACATGCATCCTAATAAAACTTTCCCAAATTACTTGCTTTAAACCCATGAACAACCCAAAAATGTTATTGCTCTATTTTTTTTATAAGGATAGTTTTGCATCTCAGCTATATTTTGACAGATAATACCTTGAAAAATTCAATAAAATCTTATTTAAATCTCTCATTGTTAATATTTATTTATTTTATTGTACTCTTTATTTTCTATATTTATTAGATTTTGACGTGACAACATCTTACAACGCATGTGTGCCCGGATAGGGAGGCATGCACAAAAAAGTTTAGCGGCATGAATATTTATCTATTAATTGAATTTGACAATGACTATCTCATTAAGAAAGTCACCTACTGTCGGCCTTTGACACGTTTCTTCTTCCGGTCCTGTCAGCTGTCATAAGTGTTTCTTAAAATTTATAAATTTAACTCCGACTTAACATATTTTCTTTATTAAATATAAAATCTATAACTGACGTAATTAAAAATTGATTTGTAAAGGATGACAATTGACGCCTAAATTCTATATCTTTTCAATTCTCCGATTCTATACCTGCTTAAATTTTGATCTAAAAACATTAAACAAAATGATGCTGTTGTTGTTACTACCATGTCGATCGACAGTATATTTATTTATTTCGTGACAAAATAATAGAAACTTTTTTCTCCCTTTATTTCCACCTTGCAATAAAACGCTAATTCATATATTTTCCTTTTTTTTTTATATAAATATTCCACCCTGAATATTTGAATGTCATATTGTGTGTCTCATCCATTGTGCGTGCGTGCGTGCGTACATGCACGGGAGAGAAGCTCAATGCGTGCAGGATGCACTTAATGGGAGTGAGTGTTTGCATTGCATGTGTGTGTGAGTCAAACAGAGGCTTTTGCGAATCGATATCTCTCTCTCTCTCTCTCTATTCACCCACCTCTTTCGCTTTTGGTCTCTCTCTCGAATTCACCCTGAGAAGACAGCCAACAGTTTCTTGTTAGGGGATTAAAATTAGGACCCACCCCCGCCCTATATCCATTATTTAAGTTTCCTATTTGGCCTAAAGCTAAAACAGATAGAGGAGCGTTTGTTAAAGAGGACTCTCTCTCTCTCTCTCTTTCACTCTCTGCACTGACTTTTAAAATTGACTTTAGAGAGACTTGACAACGAGAAATTTGTTTTAGTGGTTTTCGAAATAAGAACGAGTGAAAGAGACTAAATAACCAATTTTACTTTCTCAATTTCCTTACATTCATTTGTTTATATTATTTCTTATTCTAATATAAACGACAGGGTGAGTGAATTATTTTATTCTTAATCCTTATCAAATTTTTAATAATAATACGTCAATTAACTAACGTCACCAATAAATCAAAGATTTTTTTAATAGCACTCGCCAATTAAAATTATTTTCTTTACCTTTGCTTTTATACACAGGTACTTAGAGTAATCGGATTATTTTTGGATTAATCCGATTATAGAATGTTACGCTATAAAAAAGAAAGAAAGGTAAAGGAAAAAAAAAATTAATTGACAATTCCTATCAAGATTTGAAAGAATTTATTTAAAAATTTCACATTCTTTTAAAATAACATTGGTTTGTTTCTACGGGATTATTTTCTACAAACATATCATAGATATTTTATCGAGGGGACTAGTTAGAATTTAATTAAACAAATTATTATGTTTTCGATATATTTTATTACTCAGGACGAGTATTGTACTGATGATTATGAAACAGGAGCTTCAAGGCATTGAGCATTTGATATAACGTACCTAGTAATAATTGTATAATCAAAGAATCTCATTGTGAAAGGGAATGGGATTTATAAAAGGGCTTTGGAATGATCAATCACTATATCATATTGAGTTTAAACAACATATATGTACAAATAAACTCTAGTAATGTCTATCATCAGATAATAGTAGAAGCTGCTTTTTGGATTTTAGATATTGCTCTGGGTTACAAATTTCTCTAAGCCATTTAGTTTACATTGAATTTTTTAACAGTTTGATAGTAAAAGAGTAAACAGCTTTCAGGCCAATAATATTTATTCGAACATTCACAACGTTTCGTTCCTATACTTATGTTCATATTTTTCAATTGATTGGTATCAAATTTAAATGAAAATAAATTTCTTGCCTGTGTCGGAATTCTTGACCTTTTTTCCTTTTTACCTGCGATAATTCCTTGGCCATATCTATTATTAAATTCAAGAATTTCTTAAATTATAACTTATAAACACAATAAAAATTAGAAAGACTATAACCAAAGTAAAATTCTTCCTGACCCATGGACCTGAAATTTTTTTTCTTTTTATTAAATGATCTCGGTCTAATCACAATTTGGCCAGCTTAAGTGGTCCTGAAATAATTAGTACAGCTAATTATTCGAAAGAGTTGATACAAATCTTTCGTATTTATTCACTAGCTGTGATTCCACTTCTGAAGATGAGATCACAGTAATATCGAAATACGTATAAAGTTTATTATTTCGCCAATAAAAAGTTGAAACATATTACCTAGTGTATCATTTAAAATATTACTAAGAACAGTGTTTCATCTAGACCCCATGGTTGAGAGCTTAAATCTAATTCACCAGGACCTACAGACCTGGCTGCCCGCTATTGGATCTTATATAATCTATCGAAAATTTTCCATTTTTTGATATTTCTCTTAATTTTATAGATAATTCAAATTTAAAAAAAAAACTTACTCACCATCGAAGTTCAAAATGTTTAAAATGAACAGACCTATCAAGTGTTGGCAAAAGCAATTTATACTTTAATATTATTATTTGAAATTCCTATCGGAATCCCCCGTTTATTTCCCCGGGGTGTTTCCGTGCTCGAAGACACACACCTCAAACTCAACCGGCCTCTGGCCGTAGTCATTTACCGACACCCCGTGAAGTTACATCAATTCCTATCTCTAATTCCTCTTCATGCGTTCATTACTAGCTACTTCTTCCTTAATTTTGGTTCCACTCGGTTCCTTTTTTATCCAACCTCTTCTATGCTATGGAGGATGCCCTAGTTTGAGGAGGGATTCCCTCAGCACTTACTCCTTTCGAAGAATGCATCACTGAGAGGAAAACTTCTTTACGTCCCTTCCACAGGACGGGATGTCACAGCAACTCCCTCTCCTCGTAGAGTTGCCTGGGTGAGATCCATTACTCCAATCTAGATTTGTTTATCAATACATTAAATAAATATTTTTATTTTTTGCTGAAAAAATCACTCACGCTAGGATTTGAACACGCATCTTTGTAGAATCCGAGACCCTAGCCCTCTACACCAGCGAGCCCCCACACAATGTATACTGTTACTGTTAAATGTTTAGCAGAAACGTTAAGTGGGACGATTTCATGAATAAAACTTATATTATTTTTTGCTAAACATTTTTTCATCATTCCTATATTTCTTTTTTCTGTATTTTGAGAGCGCAATAATTGAGTTTGATATAATATCCTTCATTATAAACGAATACACCAGTATACAGTAATCCCTTATCAAAAATAAACCTGTTCTATTCATTTTCCAGAAAATGAAAAAAGTCTCATCTCTTTCTCTCTCTCTTTTTATTTTTACCCCTTCCACTTCTCTCTCTCTCTCTCTTCTTTCCATTTATGTAAGCTCTATATAATCTCTCGCCAAGTTCATTTCTCTTTACATTATTTCTTTTAATCGAAAAGTTTGAAAATAAATTAATAAGAAAAGAAAAGAGAGAAAATAAAAAAAAAAATTTCAAATTACACACTTAATTCAGTCTCGCTAGACGATAGATTGATTCACAAAAAAAAATAAGAGAAAGTAAAAATATCTTTGGAAAAATTGAAGATTATTTCTAGACCTAAAAATATTAATGTTAGCTATATTTATCGTGTTAACTAAGTAGGTAATTCGTAACTTAAATTCAATTATCAACCTCTGGGACGATGCCTCCCTTGTGTTCAGTGTAATATGTTGCATTGGGTGGGATAATTGATTTTAATTTAAATTGTATAACTTTATCATAAAAATGACCACCTAAAAGGTTGGTATTTCAGGAAAAGGGAGAAATATTAATTAATACGATTAACGATAAAAAAATAAACATTGACTACTTAAGAAACATGAGGTTCTCATTCACCTGTTTTTATTACATTTACATGTAAATTTTCTATGGAATAATTTTGTTTCTTTAGAATATGAAATTATTAATAAGAGAAGCAGAAAATTTGCATTTTCTTTCTGGTTTGTTAGAGCATAGGTCTTGGTCTCTAAATTTTGAAAATGACGATCTGCTTATCAATATTTGAAATTTTACTTTCTAATCGAAAATTAAATCATTTGCCAACAAAAAACATACGGGCTTGTTGAATAAAACATCCATGTTATAATCGAAAATTTTTAGAGGTAACAAATTACGGTACTCTAAATCTCCAACCTCTCTGAGGGATTATTTTTCTATCCTAAATTTTCTCCTTGAATAAAAGGGAAATCTCTAAATTGTCGATGTCTAGCAAATTTTAATTTTCTCTTATCTATATATCTATATGCCTGCCTTCACCAGTTGAGTATTGGGAACGTATTTGGATTGCTTATTTTAAAATTTTTCTAATTCCTTAACAATTAAATTGCTTTAAATTTGACCTCGCTATTTTATTTTTTATTATTTATTCTAGAATAATTATTATTTAATTGTTTATTTATGGAAAAATCTTTATCTTCTTTCAGAAATAACTAAGTACCAGTTATTTAATAATATAAAATTTTTCAAAAATGTTTATATTGGTATAAGTAATTCTTGGATTAAATATCGATTCACATTTTTTCCTCTTCTTTAAAATAATTTCCAAATTCAATCCAATATATTTATATAAAATATTTCTTTTCTTCGCTTAAAAAGAGAAAATAAGAAAATTCCATTTCTTCTACTTCTTCTCCACTCGTATTTTATTTTATTTCTGAAAATATTTTATTTATTCTTTCCAATAAACACTCTTTTTTTACCGTTTAAAGATGAATCTCATTTAGAAGAAGGGATGAAAATAAAAAAGAAATAAATTATTTATATCATAAATAAGAGCAAAAAAAGAGGCGATTTTTTTTTCTATTTGATGTAAAATTAATAATAATTTGATATAGACCTGCCTATATTTATATTTTTTAAGCCATCTTACCAGTAAACGTTTTACTACTCTATTCAGGTGAGGGAAGGGGTATGGTCAAAGTTTTTTCTTTCTCTTAGTTCTTAAATTCTATCCTAGTACATATAAATTCACTAAAAACCCTTGTAAAATTCCCTACACGTTATTATGAAAATCCTTCACATAGTTTCTGAGTGCATTACATAGAAAAAGTAAAATTATTAACATAAGCAATCTTCAAAAACTATAGGTTATATTGCTTGGATACCAACTGCGCCAAGCCCGAGGGCTTACAATATCTAAGAGAAAGAGGAAATTCTTTATCGATTAATAACTCTGAAAGTAACAGATATTTCGAAACTAAATAATTTTTCTGTAAGCTTAGAAGATTCTCTTTAAAGATATAAAACTTCCACATCAATCGAATAATAAACTTCATTTCAAAATTCCTACTAGTTGGGGGATATCTAGACATACAGACATTAGAGAATTATCCAGTATATAGAACGTCCAAACGATGATTCTAGAAAAAAAAAAAACAACACCTGAATGAATACAATATTTTATGTTTTCCTTACTTTTAAGGTGATAAAGTCAGTATATTACCGAAAATAAATATTTTTTGTCTCCTGCCAGAATTTGCATTCCGTGCTCTTTTTTAGAATAACTAGCACACAACTTTCTCTTACCTTCGATAATTGAAAGTTGTGTTCTGCGCTTGTCACTCCAGATTTTTTGTGTCGACATATAAAATTTTTTAGTTTCCATCGAAATCGCGACATTCTATTTTTGACATGAACCCAATACTTTCTCTATACCTTAACATATTAATATAAAGGTAAGTGAAAGTAAAAATCCATTTGTACTCTAGTAAAAGTAATTTAGTCGACGTATTCTTTCGGGGTAGTTTTTACTTCGGAATTGTTAGGAAAATCCCAAACGATTCTCTATTTTCCAGATTAACCTATGATAGTATTAGGCCTATATAAATATTTGCACACGAGAACACCCATTAATTAAATTTTAACAAAAAAATGAAACAATTTAAAATGATTTTTTTTAATCGTCCTTAAATTTCAATAAACAAATTTTGTGTTCAGTATAGTATAATAAATTTAACAAGCAAAAAAAATTTGTCATATAATAATATCTATACGCACATACAGATGGAAAGCCCATTATTTTTTTTTTTCGTCTTCTTGTTTTACCTCCATTTGTTCGAAATTGTTCAAATCATTTATTTCTTCTCTCACTCTCTCTCTGGAAACATTTTTTTTTTTCAATCTCACCCCCTTCCCATCCCCATCTCCTATAACTTTTTTGTATGAAAAAATCGTACATTGAAATTATACAGGGACACACTCAGGTCTCTTTTAACTGATTGATTGAATCCCTCTCTCTGATTTTTTTTTTTGGGTTTGAAATAAAATAAGGTCTTTTCAAGCAATAAAAAAAATTCGTCGTTATTATTATTATTTTTTATCCACTTTTACCCTCTCTCAGTCTCTTCCATTCAATCAAAAATCATACTGCGCCAGATGACGCACTCGAAATACAATGACGTCATCAAAAGAATATACGGATATATTCAAGTTTTAATATTATAAGATTTTTTTCCTTTTTTTTTTTATCATAGATAAGTATGGGAATATTTCTTCTGATGTGGCCAGCATAAGCAAAGATTGGATTGGATACTATTTTTTAGAGTCTCAATTTCACTACTTAAGTTACTTGAGATTTTCTTTTTTATTTAAGGTCTTTTTCGACATCTGAGGCCATTTAGAACCCGTCCCTATTTACTTCAATTGAGTGGTATCCAATTCATTTGAAATAAATTCTTCGCCTGGGACGGGATGCGAACCCTAGACGTTTGGCACCAGAAGCTAATGATCTACCTCTGAGCCATAGATGCAAAATTATTCTCAGTCTCAGTTTCATTAATTCCTCATTTTCATCCTACGAGGACAGGTCAATAAGTCCGTGACTTTTTGAATTTCCCGCCTCTTAACTGAAATGGCAACACTGCTCCTGTCAGCAGGCAACTATCAGCTGACTCATGTCGAAATTTGAACCAGCTGGGTCTTTTAGTTTTTGTTTGACATCCATTAATAGCAGACTACCTCGTGATTTGAGAAGAAAATGGAAAAAAGTGAATTTTCAGTTTCCATGGCAAAAATCCATGAATTGGGATACGAATTGCTCCCTCATCCGCCCTATTCTCCGGATTTAGCCCCGAGTGACTATTTCTTGTTTCCAAACCTGAAAAAATGGCTCGGCGGAAAGAGATTTGACTCCAACGATGATTTTGATGCCCTCGACAAATCTTATTTTTTGGAAGGGATGAAAAAATTGGAGAAACTTTGGACAAAGTGTATAGATATTATATTTATATAAGTTACTCTGAAGATTTCATCGGGTGTAGTTGATAGAATTTCTAAGAGAGCATAGTTTCTAGGCTCAAATGATATTTTTATAAGAAATATAAAATCTTTCCATCTTAAATAACTCTATTAAAATTAAGAAAGAGATTTAACGCTCTTTCTTAAAAAGTACAATAATAGCGGACTTTTACCATTAAGTAATAATAATAAACTCTTAAAACTTTAAAGTTGAATTAAAATTACAATTTATATTTATTGAATGGAGTAAAAAAAAAGTCATTTTCCATTTCTAATAATAAGAAAAGATAGTTGACGAAATTTAACTTTAAAACAAAAAATAAACATAAAAGTTAATCACCAAATAGAAATTTCATAAAAAAATATGGGGAATGACTTCCCCGAGACTTTCTCGTATATTCTTTTGGAATTACGTCTGGGTGTGTGTGTGAACACGATTGCTTAAAAACCAAAGCAGCTAGATCGATGAAATTTGGTATATGCTCCTTACACTAAAATTGTAGATTTCTATCAACTTTTGGAGTAAATACGTCACTTGGAAGTAGTACTTTACTTAAAAAGTTTTTTCAAAAATTTTGAAATTTTCAATTTTTTTGTTATATTATGATAAATTACTCTATTTTAAAAAGTTTTTATTTTTTGACATTTTTACGAAAACTGAATAGTTTTTGAAATAATCAAAGAAGAAATAGAAAATTTTCGTTAATTTTGATAAAAAATCAAAACAAAATCATACAGGTGTCATTAAAAAAAGGGTAAAAATAAACAAATGAATTTGTGAAACAAATGTTTCTTGCCCTCAGAGCTGACGTTTCGGCCCGAGGTCTAGGCCATCTTCAAAACCGTCTGGCAATAATCAAAAATATCCACACATTTTGATTTTGAAGATGGCCTAGACCTCGTGCCGAAACTGGGGCAAGAATCTAAATAAAAGAAAATTTGGCTGCAATTGTCTTATTATTTTTCTGACTCCATCACCATTAAATACTCCAAAAAAAAAAAAACTTTTTTGGCTACTTCCTCATTTATTATTGGTTCCATTTCACGTAAAAAAAAAAAAAAAAAAAAAAAAAATTGGAGATAGAAAAAACATAAAAATCTAAAATAAGTATAAAGAGCAAGAAAAAGCAAAATAAGTATAAAAAAATCTGGTGTGACAGGCCACAGCACACAACTTTCTCTTACCTTCGGTAATCGAAAGTTGTGTACTGTGCTTGTCACACCAGATTTTTGTGTCAACATGTATTTAGTTTCCGACAGTAGGGTACAATTGAATTCAGATGTAAAATTTATAAGTATGGGAAAATATTTATATTTTGTAACCATGACAACCATTTCTCATATCTTTCCTATGAAGCACAAGAGTAAAGTGTGCTTCAAACAATTTTGAGGGCAAAACGAGAATATACATTTGAAAGAGCATCTAAAAAATAATTGATTTTTGAATTTTAATCAAAATCGTTAGAGCGAATTTTGAGAAAATCGAAAAAAACTGAAAAAGTACATCAGTAAAGTACTAGTACTCTTTGGCCGATTTTGATTAAAAGCTTATTTTTCCGGTCCCGGGGGGTGTTTAACTTAAATATAAAATTTCAACCTCCTAGCTCAATTCCTTCATGCTTAAAATTGAACACACACACACACACACACCCACCCACCCACACACACACAGACAGACCATGTCGCGAAAACCACTTTTTTGGATTCAGGGGACCTCAAAACGTGAAGATCCATCAAAATCTCGACATCGAATTTTTGACATGAATCCAATACTTTCTCTCTATATATATATTACATATATACATAGGTAAGAGAAAGTAAAAAGTGTATTTTTTTTTATTTTATAATTTGTACATCTCAAGGAGTTTATTTGATGCCATTAATTTTCAGTAATAAGCATACGCTCACAAATCCTGTCTCTAATTATAATAAATGTTCACTTTTTTACTTTCTCTTACCTATGTATATATGTAATATATATATAGAGAGAAAGTATTGGATTCATGTCAAAAATTCGATGTCGAGATTTTGATGGATCTTCACGTTTTGAGGTCCCCTGAATCCAAAAAAGTGGTTTTCGCGACATGGTCTGTCTGTGTGTGTGTGGGTGGTGGGTGGGTGTGTGTGTGTTCAATTTTAAGCATGAAGGAATTGAGCTAGGAGGTTGAAATTTTATATTTAAGTTAAACACCCCGGGACCGGAAAAATAAGCTTTTAATCAAAATCGGCCAAAGAGTACTAGTACTTTACTGATGTACTTTTTCAGTTTTTTTTCGATTTTCTCAAAATTCGCTCTAACATTTTGATTAAAATTCAAAAATCAATTATTTTTTAGATGCTCTTTCAAATGTATATTCTCCGTTTTGCCCTCAAAATTGTTTGAAGCACACTTTACTCTTGTGCTTCATAGGAAAGATAGGAGAAATGGTTTGTCATGGTTACAAAATATAAATATTTTCCCATACCTATAAATTTTACATCTGAATTCAAATATTCCCTACTGCCGGGAACTAAATACATGTCGACACAAAAATCTGGTGTGACAAGCACAGTACACAACTTTCGATTACCGAAGGTAAGAGAAAGTTGTGTGCTGTGCGACAGTCACACCAGATTTTTCTTTTTACCCACAACTCCCTAACATTTCTATGCATGAAATTTAAAAGTATAGTCCATATTATAAAAATAGAATAGTCAAATGCACTTAGCTAATAGACATTGGAATATTTCTCCTTACGAAACTTGCTTGGTTCGATAATTTCTAATTACCTCCAACCACGATGTGATTATCGGTTATCTCTCTCTTTGTTATTGTTGTTGCTTATCCAATAAGATAATTAATGAGTCGTTTAGGCTGGCGTCGTTTCTTCCAACTTGCTGGCTTTTATGTTTATGTGTTATGTTATGTTAGGTTTTGGAGAGAGGAGGGGGATGAGGGCTTATCAGAGGCTTAGCAGCTCGTTAAGATAACATCTTAGCTCTCTCTTGAGTCCCAGAGAACCCGAGTACCTGCTTGAGGGACATTAAGGGCTTTTTTTAATGGGTTTGATGGCCGCCTCCATACAAGCTGCTACCGCGGTTGATGGCCTCTTCATTTATTTCCTTTTAATAAGGATAATTTATGTATTAAGTTTTGGTTTTTATTGAAAACCCTTCAAGGGATGTTTGTTGTCTGTTTTATGGTAAATAAATCATCCCCCAACATATTTAATACTGAGGTTATATAGATATTACTTACTATACTTACCCACCATTGTTTCTGGACAAGTGATTTTCTTGAATTTATACTTTATCATTATCAAAACGACCCATTGGTTCTATTTCACGTAAAAAATTAATTCAAAATATGAATTGGATAGAATTTTTGATAAAGTTTTCATGTAGGCCTATGAAAATAAATTATCAAAATAATAAAATTTTTAATTGGTTGTTTGGGGCTGGATGATGAAATTGTTGAATAGGAGAAAAGGCCAGCACTTGTTTATTTGCAAATATTTTGGGTTGCAGAACTCCACCCATCACCAGTGCAGAAAATAGTTTTGGTGGCGGATGTCGATCATATTTTTGCCTTTGATTATATATATATATAAATGTTTGTCATTTTCATATTTTAGTTTTTAAATAGGCAAATTACCAGCAAGGAATATGAAAATGACAAACATTTATATAATCAAAGACAAAAATAGGGACGACATCCACCAGAAATATTTACAAATAAATAGTGTGTCTGGTGGATAAACAAGTGCTGGTCTTTTTTTCCTATTCAACAATAAAATTTTTATTTTTTTATTATTGAGGAAAATGATTGTTAAAATAATAGAAAAATTTTACCTTTTAAATTTTAGCCTATCATTTTGGATAAAGAAAGATGGTTAAGTAGCTAATCCGCAAGGTCAAGGTGTTAAGTAGAAAAAAAAAATAAAGAACGGGCTTGGTGTGGAGGTTAGCGTGCTAAACTCATATACCAAAAGTCGCGGGTTCGGACCCCAGGCAGTACGATGATTTTATTTAAGCCATTTGGATACCAAATTTAAAAATAATAAAGAAAGGAAAAAATCAAATTCTGAACATTAATAACACTAGGTTATAAGTAGAGACCGGATTTTAAGCAAAATGCTTATTGCTCAATTTTATAAGCAACCATTAGATATTTAATTTCTATACGAATTAGGAAAAACTAAGTGCATTGAGATTGCATTTTTTATGCTTTTTTTGCTTTTTTTGAGTTTTCATGCTTTTTTTTCCCTTTCATGCTTATTTGAACTTATTTTACGAATATTTATAATTTTTTTTTTTTTTTTTATTTAAAAAACACACTTTTTTCCCATTCACACACGCATACACCAGGGACGTATATAAGGGGGGGAGGGGGCCCGCCCCCCCCCCAAAAAAAAAAAAAAAAAATTTTCAAAAACCCCGCAGTGCGAAAAAATATAGCCCTGGAAAAAAAATTTTTTCATCAGGGTGAAAAAATTTGGTTTCGCAAAAACAAAATTTTTCGCAATTTTTCTTTAAAAAAAAAATTTGTATACGCCATTGGTATGAGTAAAAATTGCTTATTAGATGCTTTTTTTCGACTTTTATGCTTATTTAACAACTTATTATTCAAAATTTTTATGCTTTTTTAAGCACTTTTTTTTTTCATTTTTTTATGCTTTTTTGTCCGGTCTCTAGTTATAAGTTTCAAAAAATTAACAATTAATTCGCTTTTGTCATCATCAAAAGTAATTTTAATTTTTAATAAATTTTAAAACATATAATGTAGTGTTTTTAATTGAATTTTTAAACTTTCATACATACGGTACCTACATACATACATACATGTAATGTTTAAATTTAAATTCTACAAAACTTAATTATTTTTTCTATGTCTTTAAAAATCAAAAACCACGGATAAGTGACTTCCAGGGATCATAGTGTGGAACGTCTCTCGGTTACTAGTGATACAATAAAAATTTAAAGACATACACATACAGTGTATTAATCTCCTAAATTGTCTCACTAGCCATTAAAATTATATTATATAATAATAGCCTATTTAAAAAAAAAAGCGTCAACGATATTTTAATTATTAATAAAATCAAAATTTTATATTATAAATGAAATCCTTATAATTCATATATTCTGTATAAATAGACAAAATATAAAAGTGTAATTCCAATAACATCACTGGCCCAAATACTTTATGTTATGATAGATTAGTATTTTTATTCTCTCGCTTTAGAGAATTTTTTAAAGTTTCAACCATCTCTCATCTCACTCATTCGCTGTCACAACCGTCTAAGATTAAAACTTAAATATTTAATGAAAAAAAAAAAAAATTAATTAAATACCTGGTGCGTTGAGAAGGTGACAAAAAGTTTTAATAAGCTTTATTATATGAATTATAATTATTTTATGAATAATTATTGAACTTGTTACAAGAGTTCTAAAAGCAATTTATTTGATTAAAGCCATCTCCAACAACATCAACAACAACAACAACAGTAGAAAGAGTTTAAACAAATAAATATATTACTTGATTAAAATTAATAATAAATGTTATTTGTATATTTATTTATTTATCTTTCATAATATTATATATATTATTAAATTTCTAATAATTAATATCGCATATTATGTTTTATAAAATTTATGTAATCGGTGGATTGAACAAAATATAGTAATTAATTATAGTTATAGGGCTTTATTTAGTTCAATGGAAATTGAAAGAGCAAGTCTTTTTGATCTTTTCTTTTATAAATGGTACTTTGGTCTGTCTTCTTTCTGTAACGTTTTTGACATTATCGCCCTCGTTCAGCTGGGAATGTGAATCGTTTTCTTTCGAAAAGAGAATTTTTTTTGATTTGAATAAGTATGGTAGTATTCAGAGTCTCACATCTAATAACGTAATCCAAATTCTTGTTTCAGTTAACATTTTTTATTGAATGGTTTTTGAATTAAATATTTTCAGGTTCTTATGATTCCATTGAATTTATTATTTTTTTTATTGATGGCTGCACTCCCTGGTCCCCCCTTGCTCGCGGACTTCCTTTTGATATAATCTCAAAAATTTGCATTATTATGAAAAAATACTTTCTCTCTATATACAGTCGTGGACAAAATTGAGTGGACAGGTATCAAAAATAATAAAAAGTTGATTTAATTTAACTAATAATGCCTTTATTCAAATCTGTATTGCACATTTAAATTAACAAAGTATAATTTGATAATATAAACAGAAAAATTAATTTTAATAAATAATAAATTAATATTTTTGTCATTATATCATAAAAACGTAATTTTGCACTTGGACAAAATTAAGTGGACACTGTAAAAATGCTGAAAAATTGAGTTATTGAGAGTGAAAAATGTAAAGAAACATTGAGCTTTATCTAATAATCGTCTTCAATGTACGTTGAGCATTCATTTAAGTACAATCAATGTTAGAAAACAAACATGTCAAAAAAAGAGAAGAAATCTCTTGTCAATTGCGAAATCTAATTGCTTCAGATTGCAAAAATAAATTAAGTTATCGTATACTAGCCGAAAAATTTAATGTTTCAAAAAGTGCAGTTCATAAAATGTATACAAAATATTTAGAATATAATACTGTCGAAATTGTACATGGTCGGGGACGGAAAAGTAACACAAGTGCATATGAAGTTAGAAGAATTTTGAGAGAATCTCGACGTAATTCATGGACAACGTCACGAAACATTGTTGAACAACTAAAATTAAATATATCTTCAAGAACTGAGAGACGTAGATTAAATGATGAGAGTTTAAAACATTGTGTAGCTAGGCGCAAGCCACACATTGTAAAGTGAATAAAAGGAAACGTTTAGATTTTGCAAAAAAAATATGTAAATATGCCATTATCATTTTGGAAACGAGTAATATGGAGTGATGAAAGTAAATTTGAGCTGTTAAATAAAAAAAAAGAACGCATGTGTGGGGGAAACCAAATGAAGCTCTAAAAAAGCAGTATGTTTTACCAACAATCAAGCATGGAGGAGGCTCAATAATGGCATGGGGTTGTTTTACATTGTATAAAGTTGGAAATTTAGTATCTATAAATGGAATCATGAATTCAGATAAATATATTGACATTTTAAATGAAAACTTAGAAGAATCTTTTCTAAAAATGGATCTCGATGACGACTGGATGTTTCAACAAGACACTGATCCGAAGCATACAGCGAAGAAAACCAAACAATTTTTCCAGGATTGTAAGATTAAAGTTCTTGAATGGCCTCCACAAAGTCCGGACCTTAACCCAATCGAAAATTTGTGGAGTTTATTGGATCCATTAGAAAAAAATCATAATAAAGAACAATTTTTCAATGAATTGCAACTACAATTTCAAAAAATCAATAAAAATTATTTGAAAAAACTTGTAGAAAGTGCCACGACGATTACAAGCAATAATAAAAGCAAAAGGCTGTATATACAAAATATTGATAACTCAATTTTTCAGCATTTTTACAGTGTCCACTTAATTTTGTCCAAGTGCAAAATTACGTTTTTATGATATAATGATAAAAAATTATTAATTTATTATTTATTAAAATTAATTTTTCTGTTTATATTATCAAATTATACTTTGTTAATTTAAATGTGCAATACAGATTTGAATAAAGGCATTATTAGTTAAATTAAATCAACTTTTTGTTATTTTTGATACCTGTCCACTCAATTTTGTCCACGACTGTATATATTTCATATGTAAGGTAAGAGAAAGTAAAAAACTTTCAATTAATCCCAGATCCTACCTGCAGGCAAGGGCGGATACAGGGGGTAATTACCCCCTTTACCCCCCCCCGAGATTTGAAAAAAAAAACTTTTTTTCGAAAAAAAAAAAAAAAAAATTATTTTTAATGTAAAATTTTAAAAATTAATACTAAAAAATATGATTTATATTTATATTCTGTCAAACAAGTACAGAATACGCCTCTAAATTACCGAAATTAAGAAAAAATAGTGTGCTGTGCGACGAGTCACACCAGATTACCCCCCCCCCTGAGAAACTCTCTCCGCCCTTGTCTGCGGGCCATAGTTCGTAGAACAATTATATTTAAAAGATGTAAAAAAAATTTGAATAAATATTGAAAGATTTGGCTTCAAGTCCGTAGAGGAATAGATCTCGCTTTTGTGCTATGGTTCAGAGATTCGCTTCCCATCCCAAGCAAAAACTTTTCAAAATCACTACCAATTAGGAAAATCAGAACGGTGTCTAAATAGCCTCAAATACTGAACAAGCAGGAATATTTGAAGATTTAAATAATGTAAGAATGCAGTTATTTTATTACTTCTCCGCATAACGTTTCGGTTCAGTTATGGACCATCTTTAGAGGCTGAGCAGTTGAAAAGAAGTAAAAAAAAAAAAAAAAAAATGAAAATTTACTAACAGGATTCTCTCATTAATTTAAATCTTCAAAAAATGTTTTAAGTCAACGGTTCCCAACCTTTTTTGATGTGCGGCCCATTTTTGCCGTAAAAAAAACGCTGAGGCCCATACTAGGGTATACTGGGTATAAATGTATGCGTGTATGTGTAAGTAAAATGGGTTGGTACAAAATTAGTTAAAAAAAAATGATTTTATTGCATTTACTTTGTATTAAGAACCAAAAGCAATCTTAAAAACTATGGGTCAGGTTTGAAAAAAGTCAATTTTTGATGAAAACTGGATTTTTGAAGGATACTGGATAGCCTTAAATCGCACTAAACCTTCAGTTTATCTTTGTATTATTTTTCAAGAAAACTAAAGTTGAAAAAGCTCTTTTATTTTTATTATTATAAATTTTTAGATTTGACTAAACACTAAAATACTCTTTGTTAAATATAATTTTATATAATCGAACAGAAAAATAAGATTGACAAATAAATATGAAATGAAAAAGAAATATGAACAGATTTATGCTGAGGAACTTTGACAGATGATACAATTTAATCTATCCCTATTCGTTCTATTAATTATGTATTATTTGAGCTAATTTTAAGCAATAAAAGATTCTAAATAATAAATTTCTAGTTTTATTGTAATTTGAAATTAATTCTGTCCCTTGTGGGAATGCTTAAAGTTTTAGGAAAATCTTGAAAATTCTCAAAGTTCAAAGGCGATGGAAAAAATATGACCTCTATGGATAATGTCCACCCTAATTAATTTGAATACAAATCAATTGGAATAAATAGGGACAGGGAAGCGCAAAAGTCGTTTTTGAAAATTTCAAAAAACTTTTCTTTTTTTGAGATCAGTGAAGAAAATCTGGAAAAGTCTAAAAATTGACAAAAGTCGAAAGACTTTTTTTCCGCTCTCTAATTATAAGTAATAATTTTTATCTTTCATTAGACGTCCGCGGCCCAGTTCCAATCAGCCCGCGGCCCACAAGTGGGCCGCGGCCCATGGGTTGGGAACCGCTGTTTTAAGTTTGCCAATTAGAAACCGTTCTTATTTTTCTAGAGATTGGTGCTTAATATAATTGCGAAAATATTTTTAGAAATGAAATTATAAGACTCTTCTAAATCTATATCTCAACTAATTTTGCTATATTGATTTTTTTTTCCTATATAAAATTAATAGGTATTCATTAAAACAAAAATATTTTCTAATTAAATCAATTTATTCTCTTGTTTATTATACTGCTATCTATATTTTATGAATGATACATAGACAGACAAGTTGCTTGTAGGGAAAAAACTGACGATCAACAAGTGGGAGTGAAAAAGAAGAGGTGGTATGTTGTAGGGCTGTAGAGGGGGGGGGAGGAGGGGGGGAGAAAGAACTGAAGCCCATCGAACTAGTTGCTCTCTATTAAAAATTATATTAGCTATCCAACTAAAACGGGGAAGCCTTTGGATTTAATTCCTAATCGAGCTCAGGACACAGGTGTGTGTCGGCTACCTTATTCTTAGAAAGAGTAATTTTATTGATATACAGTAATAAACAATTCGATTTTGAACTTAAAAAGAGGATGAATAAAAGGTGTAGAAGAAGGGGAGGGTGGGGGTATCATTCATTTTGAAGACAAGCTGCTTGCTTTTCCTCTCTGTGATGGAAGGTTTCCATTATTTTCTATTATTTATAAGTGAATGAAATAAATTTTGAACTGGAGAGAGGATTCTAAGATCTAAGAGATCGATCTGAATCCTTAAAAGTCGTCAAATAATCAAATATTATTTTTGTTTTGAAGATTAGGCTAAATAAAGAATTGTTAAGTTATTGTCTCTAAAGATAACAAACATTATTATTCAGGGGAATTTTTAATTATAGACCATATTTTTGTTATTAATTATTTATTAAAAATATAAATACTGTACAACGTTTCGACTGCTTATTCTGCAGCCGTTATCAAGTTCTTTGCACTTGCTCCGATTCAAGTGAACTGGAATAACAAACATATTATTATATTAAAGGCAAATAGACGAAGTTCTTGGGCGTGAAAAGAATATCTTATAGCGCTGATAGATATCTGGAATTGTTTTTTATTTGCTTTAAGGTGTAATTATCTGGAATTAAGAAAGTTTACATTTCTCTCTAAATTTATTTTCTTTGACTTATTTAAGAAAGATTTTATTGAATTTTAAAGTTGACATCGAGGTTGAGATCTCGCTTTATGTAAACTTATTAAATACAAAGAGTCAAGGGATGTCTTAAGGTCTTAAGCCATAAGTTATATCGAATACCAATTAGTTATACTTCTAAAATTGATGCTTGATTCTGAATATTTTCAGATGCTGAAAAAATCAAAGGGTTTAAAATCGATTTACCTGATTTTCACTTGGAGAAATACACGATTTTCTGGTTTTTGTCCAAACTTAATTACAGCTCAAATAGCAACTCTCTCAGCAATTAACAAAAAAAAAAAAAAAATAATTTTTGACCTTGATAGAAACGAAATTTCGTTCAATTTTTGCTCTTATTTTAGCTTTAGTTTGAAAATAATCTTTACCCACGGAAAACAAGAAAAAAAAATGACTTTATAAACTTTATCTCTAAATGAATATTAATCAGGAATTAATAAAATCCCAAAAAAAAAAAAAAAAAAAAAAACGGATTTGATGCACCTTATCGACAATTATTTAATTTCAGAGCCCATCTCCTCATTTTCTTGGAAAATATAGTAATTTGAAAAATGTTAGTCCCACTCAGTGGCGTCATTTGGGGGGGGGGGGGGGGCATTTGCCTCCCACCCCCACCCCCAAGGGCTCTGATTTTTATAAAATTTTATATTATTCTAAATAAAATACTCCAAAATACATCTACGAGTATACAAACTGTACAAAATTAAACAATATAAAATATGTTTTGGCCAAATTTGAGTACCCATTTGTAAGTAAATTTTAAGAAAAAAAAATGTTTGCCCCTCCCCCCAAGAAAAAGTTGAAATGACGACACTGGCCCCACTCTAAGACATGGTCAGCCCCACCAAGAATCCTACAAGTTCCTTTCACCCAATACGCCGCTTGTTATTTCCCCGCTAGCTTAAAATGGGAGGCCTGACTCCGCCTTGACCAATACCTCGATAATAACAAATTCTATATTTTACTTCGGGCTCCTTTTCGAAAAAAGACTCTCAGCATCAGCCATTTATTAAAAAAGTATATTTATTCTCTTATAAGAGAAGTTGTGGAATTCTAAATACTCTTTCGGATGAAAATTTTACAAATACCTCTTGCATTTTTTTTTTTTTTTTTTTTATAAACAAAGAGAAATTGTTTTATCCAGATTTGTTCATTTATCATTTTTCTTTTATGTCATCTTCTAATAACAGACATTTTTTTAAACGAAAGAAAAAAAAAAAGAGAGAGATGCTTTCTAAAATTCTAATTATTAAAAAAAAAAAAAAAAAGAAACCATCCGAAACGAAAACACAAGCAAACGTCATGCAGGCGGAAAAACCATGAGATGAGCGAAAAAGAAAAAAAAAAAACGACATGGTCGGGTGGGTGGAAGTACGGCATTTATTCAAATAAGTTCCTCCCTTAGCCCCCACCATCCATACAAATTCCCTTAGGGGGAATTTTCTCTCCCTCACTCTGCCAAGGACTTTGACCCATGACCCTTCGTACTCTCGGTTCCTAACTTTTAGACAGCTCTCCTTAGGGCAAATTTAATAGCTCTCTCGCTCTCTTTCATATGATAAAAGAAGAATTGTAATTGTGGGTAAATTTGTTTAAACTTTCTTTTTATGTCTTTATTTATTTTTATTTTTTTTTTTAAGATACACTCGCTTTTATTTTGTGGGACCCTATAAATTTTCCCACAACTTTGCTTGTATATATTTATTTTTTTCACTTGTAGCATTTCATCTCCTTTTTCGTTGGTTTAACTTTTTCTTAATTATTTTTAGAGCCCACTTGAATTAGTTTATTGAAAATCTCATCGACTAATAAGAATATTAATTGAATTGTCGGTTTATTAGTAGTAGGCCTACAGAAAAAAATTATTATAAAATAAATCAATAGATATGTGGACGTCATGTGGACAATTAGGATACATTGAAGCTAAAAATTTTTGTTTGTAGATGGCCGAAATGATGATCAATTTAATTAGAAAAAATAAATACTTCTGCATATTATCCGTTTATTTGTAAATATTTCGACACCAGGGATATGGCATCATCTTCAGTACAATCAACAGATGTTTTGTAAATCGTTACTTTATGGGAGAAATTCATTTGCTAAACATCTGTTGATTGTACTGAAGATGATGCCACTGGAGTCGAAATATTTACAAATAAACGGATGATAAGCAGAAGTATTTATTTTTTGGCCGACGGTCCTTATAATCAAATTGCTAAAAAAAATTTTTACTTTTAAATAACGTCTTCAGGACTATTTAATTGCCGACCAACTTCTGAGTCTCCTCTCCTTAAAAAATATAAAATAATATTTAATAATCCCCTAGTTATATTTCAAATATTCAAGAGTTTTCTTCACTTATTGTTAGTATCAGATACATTTATCATTTATATTCTTAAATGTATTATTACTTAATTATTCAAGCCTTTTAATGAAAAAATTCATTCGTGAGTTTGGGTTGCCTTCAGTTTGGGTTCTCTTCAATAGAATTAAACTGTAAATTTTGTATTATAGTCTCGTATATTTTTGTCTATTTAAGAGCAGATAGGCCCTATTAACTCATTAAAACGAAATAATTTTTTTCGAACGAAGCTCTTTTACGCGGCTTACAGTAGGGTCAATTGGCAGAAACCTTCACGTAACACCTGCGTAACAAAAAAGCGTTAGAGCGCCTGCTGAGGAAGGAGAGGCTAGCCGAGGCCACGCCTACCCCCCCCCACCGGCTCTAGAGATTTCTTTTTCTCTCTATGTGTGTGCTTGCAAGTATCGAGATTCGACCCGGTCACGTGCTTGTTTTAAAAATACCTTAAATAATTCTTTTCTTTTTTAATTAAATAATAATATTAAATTATATTCGAAGTTGAAAAAAAGGCGTGAGGAACTTCGTTCCTGGCGGGGGTCCCACGAGCCCACACGTTTGCTTTTTTAAATCTATATCGTCTCGGCTTGTTCAAAGATAGTCAACCCAAATGTTCAACTCACGATTTTGATTAAAGCTTTGAATAATTACGTAAAAATATTATAAGATTATGAATAATAAATTTAACCTATTCTATTGCTTTTTGAATTTTATTTGATAATCACAAGCTTAATTTTATTTTTTCTCACAAAATGTCGCAGTCATCCTAAGCCCTTCAAAATTTAAGTTCTTGTAGAAGAGTCTCAGGGAGTGTGTGATTAAATCATGAAACGTCATGGAAATTTTTATTTGCTAACTTGTCAGAGTGCTTGCTTACTTCTTGTCTGTAAACACAGTGGTTATTGCCATTTTGTGCCCAAACGAAGGGATTAGTTTACATATAAATTGATATCAAGAGGAGAGAGGAAATAATGAGCGGATCCATCTGGAAAGGGGATGGAGAGGATGAAGAAGAGACCCTTTTAAGGGCTGGGCTTTGCAAATGGGAATATTTAACATTAAAAGGTCCCTCACCCCGCCACATTAAATTAATTCAACTATTATATATATATATCTAAGAATTGAGAGAGAAAGAGAGATATGAATAAACAACGAAAAGATTATCTTATATAATGCTATTTATTAAAAGGGTTTAAGAGAAATTCAATGAACGAAAATAATAATAATAAAGATCATTTTGACGAAATTAATAATTAATGTTATATTACCTCTATTTATTTGGCAAAACTAGAAATAATCCTCTTGGGTTCTACCGAAATTATTTCTCATTACATTTAAAAAAAAAAAGTTTCTTTTAAAATATTTTCGACATTTGAGGCCATTTAGTTTCTTCGAAACGATACCTATATATATATATGTTTGACACCTATAAAAACCAGACATAATTTTTTTTTCTTAATTTGATCTTTTTTCCCCAATTAATTCAAAGCAAGAAAAAAATGAAAATTTTTTTTTAATAATATAATAAAAAACAAGTCAAAAAATCTGGTGTGAATGGTCGCATTTTGGGTAAATAAAAGTTGTGTTCTGTGCCCTACATGATTCTTAGGATTATTGCTTTAGGACTAAACTTAAAATCTAATATTATTAATAACAAACAGAAAAATTGTACGTTAAACTGAATTTTCTCCAAATTTCCAAATGGGGGGGGGGGGCTCAAAAAATTTTTAAAATTCCAGAATTTTTCCTCCTTATGAAAGTTTAAATACAATTAATAATATCAATAGCTAATAATAATAAAATTAAATCTCAAAAATTCTTTGATCCTCATGGGAATGTATAATCTGGTTACTATCTCTGTGCCCAGAGAAAATTAAAAAAAAAAATCATTCTGCAAAAAGAGATAGTACCAGATTATACATTCCCATGAGGATCAAAGAATTTTTTGAGAGATTTAATTTTATTATTATTAGCTATAATTAATTGTATTTAATCTTTCATAAGGAGGAAAAATTCTGGAATTTTAAAAATTTTTTGAGCCCCCCCATTTGGAAATTGGGAGTATTTTTCATAACGTCCGCTATAAGGGACTAATTTCCAAAGGGAAGTTGGCAAACAGAGCGAGCGTGACAGATAGACTGACACTCGGCTATTATATGGACCCTGTTACGCAATAGTGTGTCAAGCGCCAGCTACTGAGATTTGAGAAAATTAACATTAAACTTTTTTCTTTCGATTAGATTATATTTAATTTTTTTTGTCAATTGTGCAAGTAACATTAAATATAAATTTTTTTAGGACATATTTCATAAAAAATACTATTAATTATAGCATTTGAAACAATATTCCGTGCTTAACTCAATTTTTAATTTTTTTTGGCGCTTGACGGACTAATGCATAACTATAATATATACTTTATAAACTTTATAAATATTCCAATTTGCAACCCCGCGTGAGAGTTTTAACCAATCGAAAAAAAAATAAGTTAAAATTTTAGGATCTTTTTCTAATTGAGGCAGCATTTTACGGCTATTTCAGGGACCCTTCGGTAATAAATAATTGAAAAGAGGCTCTCTTTAGATTCCTATTAATTATTTGTAGAAGGTTTTAAATTTTCCAAGTTGGTAATAAATAAATACCCCTTCTCCATTTGATTGTTTATAACGAGAGTACGGGCAAGTGGTGAATTGATTTGGTTCGAGTATATTTAATTCGAGGCTGACTGACCCTCACTCTCACCCTTCACCCCTGGTTTAATTGTTATTTAATATTTGAGATTCATTTGGCCGACGTGTCCTCATTCATGCGTCGCATTTAATGAAATGCAATGTAATGAGCAATCCCCTCTTGATACGCTCATATTTATTTATTCAATGCAAATTAAATAAACGTGTACAGCAGAAGCGAGGCTTAAAAATATTTATTATTAATACATATTTGTTACGTTCTATTAATATAATTAAAACCACTTATCATAAAAATTGCATTTATAAATCAAACACAAAATTAATTGACATCTGGAGTTATTTTATAATAGAAAATTGTAATTTTTTATTTAAAAAAATAAACAGCATAAAGAAATAAGACAGGAGTAGCCATTAGCTTTGGGAAGCTCAATTAATTCTGCTCCCATTGTCAATCATGGATCTATTATTTAAAACGTATAATACAAGCTTCTTGCGGTTTTTGGTGAAATGAGTTACAGAAGAATGCGGAAATTTATTTATTTATTTATTTGCTTAAGGTCTTTTTCGACACCTGAGGCCATTTAGACCCCGTTCCTATTTATTTCATTTGATTAGTAGCCAATTCAGTACGATACTTTGCTCATTAGTAGAATTTTTACTTTTTTGAGAAATGATCAATTATGGCTGCCTACTTCTTAGGCGTTCTATGAACACTGGAGGATCTCTGGATTTTTCACAGGTTGTGGCAACTTTATTAGACAATAGGTCTGTTCGATTATAGCTCCGTGGGCGCCTGAGGGCGTCCTGCGCATGCGCATTAAGGAAAAGCTTATTGCTTTATAATAAATGCACCGAATCATTACACATCTTTCATATTTTAATTAAATTTTATTAATTACTAATAAAGTTCTAAAACAACCCTATCCTGTTTGAAAAACTAATCTAAATTTTTTTAAAATACCATTTCCAATTATTTTTGAAATAGAGAGAATAAAAAAAAATTCAAAATAACTAGAAGTTAATTTATTAGAAGGCTCTTCTCTTTTCTCTTCGGAAATATTAACTTAGAGGACATAACTAACAAGGTTTCAACATCTCTCACAAAGTTAATTATCATCTCCATTACTTTTTTTCACACACTCTCTACTTTTACACTGTTCGTATCACAAAAAAGGTGATAAAAAATAATCTCCCAATGCATTAAGCGAGGAGGACTTTTTCCTCACCGATAATGAAGAAAAAAGAAAAAAAAAAAGAGAGAAATAAAGAAAGAAAAGATCGAAGAGAATTTTTTTTATTTCCCTCAATCAATGAGCGTCCAGAGTAGTCTGCTTTATTTATTTATTTACATATAGAAGATTCTCTTCACAAATAGAAACGGCTTTCGATTCTTTCTTTACATCCAAATTGGATGCATTTGAATAAAAAAAAAAATTCTTTCAGATGAGGGAATAATCGGCAATCATTTGTGGGCGATACCCGATTTTCAAATGAAAAAATTAATAATATAATGATCACGTTTCAAGATATCCTCACTGAGATTATTACGAAAGCAAATTGAGCAATTCATATGCAATTTTAATAATTCATTGAAATGGTCAAAAGAGATTTCTTTTGAGAGTTTATCCATTCCAAAATACGTGAAAAGAACAAACATAGAGAGAGAGAGAGAGATTTGCACTCTATTCATGCCCTTTCACTTTGTTTTGTTCCTCAAAATAAACAATTGCAGTAGCATATATACATTTTATTAAACTACAGTATAATGATACTTTTACTTTCTTAGGAAAAATAGAATATATATATACATTAATAGAATCAGGGCCCTAGCCAGGAAATTTATTCTTGCAAGGGGGGGGGGGGGGTACGATGATACGAGTGATTACCCCCACCCCTTTCCTCCGTCCTCAAAGAAAAAAAAAACAAATTTTAATGATAATCAAATATTTTATTATTATTGGGGGGGGGTTGGACCCCCTAACCACCCTAAAAACATTAAATTTTTTAAAGGACTTGTATTATAAAAAAATTTCGGTATATAGATTTATATAAATTTATATACCTACTACACTACACCCCAGTGAGAGTTCTCCCTCACTACTCAAGGAGGGTTGTAGCGTTTTCTCGCTTTTTGAAGTACATGAATTGAACTTGTAACGTAGTTTCATTTTAAAAAAAAATTTAATGCTTTTTTATTTCACGATGTATTAACTATTATTCTACTCTAAACTAGCTGTTATTTTTTTAATGCGATTTCAAACAACACCTGAAAAATTCATTTAGTCATCTGGGTTGCATTATTTAGGCGTTATTAACTAAATATGATTTGCTTTTGATATATAGATATATTTATATGAAAGTAGTTCACGAAAATCTAACTTATAGGGCCTACATTAGAACTAACTGCCTGGTATTCATTCAAATTTTAATAATAATCGAAACAACTCATTTAGAGAAAACATAAAATTCCACTATATCGTTATTTCCCATCTCTCTCTTTCTTCCTTTTACCCAAAAGTGTATATTTATAACCTCCTCCTCTCTTTCCTTCCATTAAGTCATTTTTCATCTTGTGACATTTTCGGATAATTTACCACAAAACTAAAAAAAAACTTTTAAAGTTTTCTTTTAACGTAATAAAATTTAAAATTTCATATAAACAAAAATAAAAGTTTAAGCAAATTATTATTACCTTTAAAAATAAATTTATTTTTAATGTAATAATTAAGAATTTTTCAATCAAATATCCACTGTACAAATATTTTAAATAAACTCTTTTATTGTGAAAAATACTGATCGCACATCATACAAATTTTCAATAAATGGAAGTACTTGTCTCGCCAGATTGGAAAATCGCAGTCC